>OU343056.1:23319429-23516954 GCA_910593695.2 Ocypus olens
CGAGTACTTATTCTGGACTGTAAGCATGGAGAGCAGATTCCTCTTGATTCCGGGTACCCACCAAACATCAGCCAAGGTAAGTTTGTACCATTTTTGGTACCCCAACTTCTACTTCACGTATTCCGATGGCTTTGATTTTCTCACCATTTGCTGTGGCATTGTGTATGCAGTTGAAAAAGACGCGAACGTTCTAAAGCAAACCTGATCATTTAAGAGATGGATTGTCGCGTCATTGTCATCCTTGCATTTCGACGATGCGTATGTGTTTCAGTTGAGCTCTCGGACTCCGGACTTTTGGAAGACGGCCATCATCAACTCATTTCCTGCACACTTGTGATTGGGCTTTCTGCAGTAGTTGCATATCAGTTGTTTTTTTTTCTTCCCATCGACTGAACTTTGTGGCTGTAATGACTTCTTACATGATTGCAGGTGAGAGCTTCCTGCTTGGTGGATCCAGCTCCTTTGATGCGTAAGACCCTTTTATACGAACATAGTTCATTGATTAAGCTGTCAACTATTCTATCACTTCTTGTCCACAGCATCCAGCTGGCTTTAAAAGAAAAATACTCCTCAGGCAATGTACGCAGAATTGTATAATGCAAAAATACATCTGGCAGTGCCGAATTACTTGCAGATTCTTTAGTCATTTCTTCTTTCAATTCAGACCAAACATATTTCAAATTTGAAATATATGTATATGCTCTGACATAATATGTTTCTGCTATAAAACTTTACTAAAATATTACAGAGGATTTTAAGTTTTTCGATTTAAAAATAAAAGCCCTACGCCCCAAGATTGTTTTACTGCGCGAGAGGGGGCGGCCAACTCATCATTTGCACGCGGGCGGCCAAGGGTCTAGAATCGGCCCTGCATCTTGTAAACAAGAGTAATTTGCCTTACAATTTTTTACAAAATTTTTAAAAATTTCAGAGGTTGCTGCTAAGTTATCACCTTTACGAATTCTTTTAATTCTGCTTTCGCCGTTGTCAAACCTGATAGCACTTAAAAGAAATAAGAAGCGTTTTAGAGACACAGTTGCTCGAAAAATGGATCTACCAGTCCCGTCTTTTGAAAACAAGGAACCTGCATCCTCTCGGATTCCAGATTTAAAAATTCCTGCTAAGTAGATTAGTCCAATAAATGCCTTTAGTTCGTTCATACTCAAGTGGCTCCCGCTGTAGTTGGATGACAATTCGGTTATCTTTACATTTGCGTGTTCCAAAGCATGTTGAAGAATCCGTAAACAGTAACTGCCAGGCATCATAAGGTGTAGACGGTTTAGTTATAAGAGCGGGCCCTTTCAGTCCTGGTAAGTGTGACACCAAGTTATGTGCTGGAGTCCGCACGTCCCTTTTTGGTGAATTTTTAGACCATTTATATCTATTTTTTTCATAATAATAATTAGGTTCGTTGCTAATACACTGTTCATCACTTTCGTTTTCAATTTTTGAAATTTCGATTTCCGACTCTGAGTTATAGTTAGAGTGTTCACTGTCAGTATTATAAATGTCGTCATCGTCATCACAAAAAGTGTTAGAACCTTCAGCAGGTTCATCAATATCACTTATGTTTAGAGCAATTTCTTCTAGCTCCTTCTCAGTTAAAAATTTACGCGCCATCTCAACTTACTCGAAAAATACACAACTGGTATACTGGGGTCGCAAATGACCCCAAACGCGAATATTTTATGAATTAGAGATGTTACGCGTATACACTCTTAACACCGACTTAACACCGAGTGCTATAATGCCTGCGGCTATTGAGACGCTCATAACAGTGTTGCCGGCTATTACCAAATTATGGTCATTTTACTACGTATGAGGTCTCAGGTGACCCCAGTATACCAGTTAAGGATTAATACAAATTCAACTTCCGGTTTAACCGAGAATTACCTTCACTTTTCTATTTCAAATGGAAAACGCTGTATATTTTTACATAATTTATTTCGTCTCTAAATTTTGAGTTTAGAGATGTATCATAAGTGACCATTTGATTGTTGGTTCTTTGTTTAAATTGCATTTAAATTTGTTTTATGTTTATATTTCTAAATAAATACGAAAATATCATTAGTTGTGACCTTAACCAAAGTAGTCGTAAGCCGTACATCAAAATACCATCGACATGACCCGGAAAGCTCCAAATTACGATTTTTTCAAATATAATTTTTTTAGCCTCTAAAAATTTTTTTTTTTTGTCTGAAAAATCGCATATATTATTGAACCAAATACCAAATTAGGTGAATTTTTTAAGGTCATTGAACGTTATTTAAAGTATTAAAAAAATGTTTGAAAATAAAAAAATGGAAAATTTGCCCACTAGTTTAAAATTTTATTTCGTCATATGATTGCTATCAATAAATATCATTTATGTGACTTTTTTCATCTTCCAACGTTTGGTGCGACATCTTCAAAAATTCTAATAACTAATATTTTACGTAATTTTGATATTTTTATAAATTTATCAACAATTGAGCAATCATTTTAGGTAAAATTATTATTAGTATTTTAGTATTAATAATTTTTTTCAGTTTCGTATAAACAACCCCATTTTTTCGTCAAGATATGACCATGAAACCCTCGAAAAATAGGTTTTTGTTTTTTAACCACTTTAAAAATCTGAAAAAATTCATATATATTTTTATCCCAAATACCAAATAAATTAAATTTTTTCAAGGTCATTTAGGGTATTAAATTTGTTTTGAAAGTTTAACTTTTTTTGCCCCTAAACGATCGAGGGACAACCTAAAATTTAAAACAATCGTAATTCTTCCTTACATTCCTGAAAAATAATCTCGAAGGTATACTTTTTCCGATTGAAATTGAAAATCTACCTTCGAAGGGACTTTATTACAGCCCATTGTGCGCTCGGATTTTTATTAGGGTCATGAGAAGAGGCTGGCCGTCTGCGGACGTCCACAGTCGGCTTCGCTAATTGCATATTTGCCCCCATTTCTATGTTACATGAACTAAAATCATCTAAAATAGTGTTATTATACTTATTACATTTTACTACAATAATTAAAAGAAACTAGATATTATCCGAGTATCCGAGTCAGACTAGTTGATTTCCACAAATTTTGAACGTATTCGCTGTCTGCTTTCTAATGCTCCTTTTGAATAATTTTTAATGATTAATGCCAATAGTGCAAGATTATAGATGGCTTTAGGTTATTAAAAGATACAAATTCCTTAACTCTTTCCTCTTTGTTACAGTGCAAATATAATGCTCCCTTTAAATAATTTTTAATGATGAATGCCATTAGTACAAGATTATAGACGCCATTAGGTTATTAATAGTTACAAATTCCTTAACTCCTTCCTCTTTGCAACAGTACAAATAAAATGCTCCCTTTAATTTTTTTTAATGATAGATTATCCATTGGATAATTATGAGTTACAAATTCCCCCACTATTTAAGTTGTAATAAGTTTAAGAAGTACATAAAGACAGCCTCAAATAGATTTGTGTTTCAATTGGTGTAATATTTTTCTTTGCAACGGTATAATTATTATTATTGTGAAAGGTTTAAGTTAAATACATTGTTTCTTAATATATTTTGAGCCTGTGAACAAAATTTCTGTTTAATTCATTTTTCACAATTTTTTAAACCGTTGAGTGCATTTTCCCAGTTCAAGTGTTGAGCGTTTCTGTTTTGTTCTCGTCATATATGAGATGGCAATTGTTTTTATGGGAAATGAGAAATTAATTATTTATTTAATTAGCTTGTGGAGTCTGTTCCTTGATTAATTCACTTTTTACAATTTTTAAAATTGTTGAATACATTTTCCTATTTGCTGGTTCAAGTTTGAAGGGTTGCCGTTTTGTTTCCACGTAGAACATGCCAATTATTTTGATTGCAAATCAAATATTTATAATGTATTTTTTTCACTAAAAATGCAGCGCAGTTGTAAATTAATCTCATCACTTGGCAATAACGTGTTCAATTATTTCGACTGGAAGCTACTGAGCCGTGAGCCGGTGCGTGCACCCTTGTAATGAATAAAATGCATTAAAATTTAATTAAGAATCCCAGACTAAAGAAAACCGCAGAGGCGGCCAAGGGGCGGTTGACCAGCCGCCGGCCGCCGCTTGGTTTGGCTGCCCTACTGCGGATGCACCTTTTGCACCCCCGTCCCCGCCAGGAATGGCCATATCCGTGGTGCATACATTATTTTTCCTGATGTGCTTAATTTGTATGTAACCATGGTAATAGGTGTCAATAAGAACAGAAATGCAGTTTCTATAAAATTTGCTGTCAGTGTGTTGGTGAGTTTGTGTGTGTTGAAGTTGTGCTGTAGGAAATAGTGTTGCATTTGATTGCGGCCATTTGGAGTGTGTTATATGAAAAGATATATTATTATTATTAATTATGCACATAAGAAACAACTGTTTATATTTTATTGCCCGTCCGCTAGTCAACAATGCTTACAACAATATCATTTTTGTCCCAGGGCGTAGAGTTATACTTTACCTCTGAAAATTAGGGCCAAAATGTGGACTGATAGTACAAATATTTATTATTAAATAATCATTGTATCATTTGTAAATATTGTATATTTGTGTATAGGTTATTATTAAATAATTTAAAATCGCTACATAAAAATAAATTACACATTTATTGATAATTGTATACATTTTAATCACCCACTGAGCTTTCACCGTAATTACAAACAGTGAATATATTGGGTTTATTTAATTCGCCGTTTGAAATGATGTTGATGTGTTGTATCTGGTTTAATTATAGCCCGAAAGGCAACCGTTTGTAATAAATACAATCTCTATTTTTTAGCGTCTTGTAAATACAATTAAAAAGCGGCGAGTTATCATTGTAAACATTATTATCTTTTTTTCGGCCCAGAGTAAATAATTCCTTTCGCAGGGGAATTATGCCGTAAATAATTTTCAGTTTGTTATTATTTCAATCGGTTATTTACAATGTGGATTAATAATAAATGAGTTTTGGGTATTCCTTTACAATATTTTTTTTTATCGTAGACAATAGGATTTTACATGGTAAAAATTATACCTTGTTTTAATGTTTATTTTATCATAAAATTTTGAAGGAAATTTTAGTTAGTAATAAATCAATTATTATTCTACACGATGTGCTGCATTAGAATAACTTAAATATGTTTTATTCTATTAAACAATGAAATTATTTAATATAAATAACTGAGCAAAAATAATCAAAGTACCCTGAATTTCCGAAATGTCAGATTGATTAGTGAGGCAAGAAATCAAACGAATTTATACCAGAAAATGTCTGTTTATACTGTTTAAGAACGGATGAAATTTGTAACGGCAATTATAAGAGGTTTGTCCAGCAGGGAAATAGTTGTATTTTTCTACAAGAAGTCAGGGAATTTTTATTTTAGGGAAATGGTTGGCAACTTTTCTGCAGCGTATCCCGATCGTCCGGTTCCGAACAAAAGCACTTTTTAATGGAATAAAACATGTTTGAATTATTCTAATTCAGCGCATCATGTAGCAAAATAATTGATTTATTATACCTACTAAAATTTGCTACAAAATTATATAATAAAATATACATTTGCAGGAGGTATCATTTTTAGCATGTAAAATCCTATGGCCCACGCTAAAAAAACGTACTGTATATTACCAGTCTGCGTAAATAAAAGCTGCTTTAAATTATAAATCAACTGTAGGGAATTTTAATGTTAATTTTCCGAACATTTAAATATTGTCTTAAAATTAATTAAAAACAAATATATAAATGCCTGTAGTTGTCGCATTCAGTTACATTACTAGAGTCGAGCAAAGACTATACTTTAGTAATGTAAACGTCTAAAGCATTGTTAGATTAAGTTCTTTATACTCAAGAATAATATTTTGTCATGGAAAAAATAATTCTTGAGTACAAAGAGCTTAAGTTAACAATGCTTTAAACTTTTACATTACTAAAGTCAAAACAGTCTCTTGCCACGTTGTTAAATTTTAATGTCAATAAATTATTTTTCGATTTTTATTTAGTAAAATGGCTATTGAAATGGTTGATAAAACGAGTTTTCTGTAAATAACTTTTAATGCGTTAGGAATTGGGACAGGGTTATTATAAGGAAAAATGTTTGTTTTTTAATTCTGCATGGAATGACATAAAAATATACAGGGGCTCCAATTTAAAAAGAAAAATAAAGTACTTTAAAGTTTGAAATGTTTGACACTAAATTTTGGACACCCTGTATAATTAATATCGATCAAACTTGGTTAACGGGACTATCAGACCTTATTTAATAAGTACCTCCTATGATTTTATTAACAAGGCACTATTTTTATTTTTTATTCATTTTTTAAACCAACAGTGCAAAACTGATTTTTCTTAGTTTTAATTTTTCTTGCTGATATCCCTGAATTGGTTCCAATAAATTTATAGTAGTATGTAGGTAACCATAAAAGGTACCTAATTAGGCAATAAAATACATGGCATGTAATTTAAAAAAATATATAATCATGACGTCACGTTTTTTTGGGACACGCTGTATAATCAATTTTTTTTTCCTGAAATGCATTCTAGGATGCAAATTTATTCTGAAAAATATCAAAATTCCAACTTAATTAGTAAATGAGCCATAGAAGACGGGAAGTGAAATGCAGGACCCTGTATACAAGGCAGAGTTAATATACGTTTAGACAAAAATACCGTTTGCAAGAAGTTCTATAATCAAGGCTGAATATGCATCTTATAATTAGTTTTTGATTTAAGAAGACTCTGTTACTTTCGCGAGCGTTGCCCCAGCAGGTAACATGGAAATTTAATCGAGTATATTTTACCGTAGTAAACAGATATATTCGGCGCACCGAACAGGTGGTATCGTCACGTTGCGTTCATCCCGCGTCCTCGTCGAGACTTTATGAAAAGCCTGATTCACACAGCCTTTCCACAATTCAGTTCTGTGCCGGATATATAAATATTTCTACTTCAACCCACAAAATCTAACTATTTACCACTTCCTAATTAATTGTAATTGAAAAAGGCTGATTTAAGGATAGAACGTAATCACTACATTTAAATAAGACAGAAAACGAGAACACATGGCATACAACGGGCGCGATTAAAAATTTCGGCTGCGTGACATACGATTCACATGCGTTTGCGCTGACCAATCAGCGAACATCACGCGAGAATCACGCAAACCCATAATACCACCGATTCGGTGCGCCGAGTATAGTAAGTTACACTGGGGTGTCATCCACTGTCGTACATGTAGGACGGACCACGACGTACATGCGCGTCCAACATGAACGAATAGTGGATGGGTACGTTCGGGCAAAAGAGAAAGTGCAACGCAAACACTGCTAGCATTTGCTCGCAATGATACAAAAACAAATGTGAGCAGTGGCGGCGGTTATCGCTATTAACACAAACATATTTCTTGTTTCTATTTTCTTTTTCTTCATATCCTGTAAAATTATTACGAAAAAGTGTAAATATTATAATTTTGTAAACACTGATTTTTAAAATAAATTTGGTAATTTATTTGTCATGTAAATAGTCTAGAAATTTGCAATTATATATTTCTGACGACAGTCGCTGGAAAAGACCGTGGAACGTGGTATATGTATCCGGCACGATGGTAGGACGGACCAAAATTCAAGCGGCGACAGAACTTTGGTCCGTCCTGCAAATTTACCCATCCACTATTGTACATGCACGGACAGACGTGTACGTCGTGCAAAACCATCCGACATGTACGACAGTGGATAGCTGCCTTAACGGTAGGGTATAGGCTCTATTCTGTTGTTGGGAAAACGTAATTTTTAGTCATTTGCTATTTAAATTTATTTACGTCGTAAATGTATGTTACTCTGAAATGTATGAACAATATATAAATGTTTAAAAAAAAATTTTTTGTCCATTAATAAAAAAGTTAGATTTATGTTAGTAATCAGAAAAAATATAGCAATTATAGAATTTTTTTTTTCAATAGTTAATTGTCATAGTATTTCATAGGTCGTTGTATATTTTCATGAATATTGAGTGAAAAATATAGGAGAAATACAGTGTTATGTGTTGTAATGTATGGAAATAAATGAGTCATCTCTCATTTTTGCTAATATCTCTACCAGAATATAAAAAAAAAATGTTAGAAATACCTTGAAAATGTTAGCAGCTTTTTTCTGAGACCAAGTTCATGAAAATTGCATAATTAATAAGAGCAATAATAAACATACAAATTTTCGTTTTTTTCGGAATTACTAGGACTGCAGTAGAGAAAGATAGACACAATTTACGCTTTCGCCCCGACATCGGCCGAATAATACATCTGGCAAAATACATCTGGAGACTATTTTCAGTGGGGATAGACGGAATTTAAACGAATAATCGAGATCACCTAAAAACGCATCGGCACGGAAAACGAAAAAAATACATGACTGTGTTTAACGCAACACTCGGCCGGATAGGAATTTTAATGGGGTAGTTTTACAGCGGTCGGACCTTTTCGCCTGCTTTTTTATTAGTAATAATAATAATTTATTGGTGCTATTAACGGAGCGTCTTATACAGGTCATAAAAGGTATAAAAATTAACGATGATGGCACTACATATGAACTTAAAAATTAAAAATTAAAAATTAAAAATTAAAAATTAAAAATTAAAAATTAAAAATTAAAAATTAAAAATTAAAAATTAAAAATTAAAAATTAAAAATTAAAAATTAAAAATTAAAAATTAAAAATTAAAAATTAAAAATTAAAAATTAAAAATTAAAAATTAAAAATTAAAAATTAAAAATTAAAAATTAAAAATTAAAAATTAAAAATTAAAAATTAAAAATTAAAAATTAAAAATTAAAAATTAAAAATTAAAAATTAAAAATTAAAAATTAAAAATTAAAAATTAAAAATTAAAAATTAAAAATTAAAAATTAAAAATTAAAAATTAAAAATTAAAAATTAAAAATTAAAAATTAAAAATTAAAAATTAAAAATTAAAAATTAAAAATTAAAAATTAAAAATTAAAAATTAAAAATTAAAAATTAAAAATTAAAAATTAAAAATTAAAAATTAAAAATTAAAAATTAAAAATTAAAAATTAAAAATTAAAAATTAAAAATTAAAAATTAAGTACTATTTTTTAATTTTCATGGCAACCTTTATTTTCGCGAATATTATCATTTGTATTTTATTATTTATTTCGGGTTTTTACTCTAAAATGATCAGGGAAGATAATATTCCAATATAAAAAAATTAACAGTGAAAATCCTATGTTCTATTTTGTTCGACTACTGACTATACCCTGTATATATTTCTGATAATTCCTGACCCATTCAATTGGTAATAAATATTCAATTGGTTGCACATAGGAATCTTTTGGTATTTTTACTTTCTCCGTTACGAAGTACGAGAAAGTATTGTGATCGTGATTTTTTTTTCAAAAATTTTTTTTACGGAAATATCCGTTTTGGGGTCCCTAGATGCCATTTCAACAATTTCTGGAAAAAAAAATTTTGTGTCTGTGTGTGTGTGTGTCTGTGTGTGTGTGTGTGTGTGTGTGTGTGTGTGTGTGTCTGTGTGCGCTGTATCTCAAAAACTAATAGAGCAATTGATATGAAACTTTCAACATACGTCTTATTTGATAATCTGAAGAACTGAAAAGCTTTTGGTAAAATTTCGTACACCGGAAGTGGGTGTTTACCTTAACTGTTTTTTGTTTTTTGCCAATATTTTCTTAAATATGAAAAATATCACAAAAACATTTAAACAAACATTGAAGACAACAAAGAAATGAATATCTTTTGCTTGAAAATATTTTTCATAAAATCATTGCTATTCGAGAAAAAAAATTATTAATTTTTTTTAACTTTTGGTTTATAATTATGAAACGATGATAGTTACAGCAAATTTGTGTGAATAATAATTGTAGAGAATAGCAAAATGAACAACTTCTAAAGAATAAGTTTTTTTCGAAATCTCGTTAGTTTTTGAGTAAACCGAGTTTTTGAATTTGAAGTATATTTTTTCCGTTTCATAATTTTGACGTTTTAAACGTCAGTTTCATCCAAGTTTACGCAACGCTCGATGTACATTTAAAATATGATTTCAATTGAAAATGAACCATGAAAACGTAAATATAAATGATACCATCAAGTCGGAGAAAGTAACATGATGGCCACATCACCATTTTTTTGTAAAATATTGATATTGGAATAGATTTAAATCTACTGCAGATTTTGGAACGCGGTTGGAAGAAAGAATACTTATACCAGCTGGATACATGACATCTATAACTTGATTTGCTGTCTTGAAAAATTATCCAAATGTTCTTGTTCCTCAATTTTTTTAGCAAATGTAATTTTACATTTATTATAGAACGATGATGATGAATGATGTCACAATCTGTAAATGCATGTAAAAACAGCACGTGCTCTCTTTACATTTAGGCATTTTATTGAGACAGGCTTACAAATAGACCATTTGTGGCATTTTACTTCTGGGTGATTTTACAAAATAATTGTCTTGTTCTTCTGGTGTCAAAGCTATTAATAAAAACAACCCGCTTATATCTTTGACTGCAGTATTATAAAGAATATTAAATTATGCAACACTAAAAATACCGGGTATAAGCACTACGGCAAATTTTCACTTCTGTCAAAGCTAAGACTAGTTTATTTTAAACTGATAGTTTCAACTTTTTATTGCTAAGGTAACTCGCTTCTATTATTTTTTTTTGTCAAAGTGTTGCGAGATTGTAATAATAACCGATTAGTTAAAAAATTATTTGACGTTTCTTTTTGGTTATGTCATAGTTACACAGCTTACTTCTTCAAAATTGAATTTATAAATTTCATAAATATTACTTCCATTACATTCTTCTAAAATCGAGCGTCTTTGACTCGTGCCGACTGCGAATGCAAAAACGCACTCATGTTAACAAGTTTAAGTTTAAATTAAAAAGTTTTTACTTCTAAAATTAACTCAAAATGGTGCATTTGACTGAACAAGAAATAATAGTTATGAATGATGATGGAATATGGCGATAGGCTAAGAACTTGTGAGGAATCATGCGATTTGTTCAATCAATAACACCACGAAAGAGTTAAAATTTCAAAATCCACAGTAAGAGCTCTGCAAAATTTGCTCGTCAAACACTAGTAACGTCACAATATTTTTGAGCACGTCAAAAAGTGCACAATAATGAACAAAAATCGACCTGCTAAGCTGTTATGAATTTTTTTCTGAACTTTTTCACCATTCTGTATATAAATATCCATATTTAAAATAGAGTGTTTACTAATAATTGCTAATTATTTAATCAAATAAGTATAGTCAGTATTGCGATTATTTAAACTATTACATATACACTCCTCAATGGTGTTGCAGGTAATCAAACCTAACCCTCGTTCATTGTAAATTTCCCTTTTTTTGGTATTCTCGAAATTCGATATGGGTGATTAACACCCTGGAGTTCTCTGGGGTGGGCCGCCGGAGGGCTTGGTGACAAATTCTTGCGGACCTGTCATTTTTAGCGGCTCTTCGGGCGTTTCCGCCGCGCAGTTGAAAAAGGAAAGAACAGTCGCGGTATGCACTATCGCCGCCTAGCGAGAATGAGTGGAACATTTTAACCAATACCCTACCCTTAAGAGCATCTAGGGGCCCCGGGCCATGCAATTATATATTAAAAATCGATTTTATTTTTGCGATGATTGTAAACAACTAAGCGCGACGTTACTGTTACAGTAATAATATTTGTTTTTTTATTTTATTTGTATCATAGCGGCGGGACTGCTAAAGGCTTTATCGGTGCGGTGCGGCGGCCACTGCTTTGATATGATGTCAGATGTGATTGATTTAATGCTTCCTTGCGCGATAAGCGTCTTTGAAAAAAGAAATACCGCTCGACTTTACATGTATGTATTGCAAATAATTTGAACTTTTACATTTTCTTTCTTCAGTTTGTCTCAATGCCTCAGTTTGATTACTTCTTAGTTCTTTCTGAGAGAGAATGTTTAATATTCGCGATCGACGGGTAAAATTGCTGTGTTGCAACTAGGCCAACAATTTTATTGGTAACAATAAAATAATTAGAATTAAAAAAAAACTTGGTGCATCGGTTATAATAAATACACATTATAGTCATATAGTGCTCTCTGTGTGGGTATTATTATTTATCTATAAATACTTTGGTGTTACATTATTTCGTCTCTAGTGAGTTAAGTGCATATTAATTTGTCTGTGTACTCATATTGGAATACATAATAACAAATAAATAAATAAATAAGTCGGGGAAAGGTAGACAATATTTCAGTGGAGCACAAAAACGTAAATTGCAGCAAGAGAAGTTAGAAGAAGCTAGCAAACTTACGAAAATAAGTTCCTTCTTTCAGCAAAACACCGAATCTGTAAATAGAGGTAAACAAAATGCAGATGTGGCAGAAAGCAGTACTTCCTTTGCGTATTCAGAAGATTTACTAAATAACGACGAAAAGCGAACTTCAATCAGTGAATTCAGGTCAGACGATAACCTAAATACTAATACAATAAGCGAACACATTAATAATAGTACTAGTGAAGTTAGCGCGATCAATACATTTAATACCGACAGGGCTCTGTTTTCGAAAAATCTGTCTGATGTAAATAAGCGGAAAATTATTGCATTTGGACCAAATAGGCCTACAGAGCCATTTCCCAAAGATGACAAAAACCGATCATTTAGTTCCTATTACTATTGTACCATAACTAAGACTGGACAGAAGATTGACAGATACTGGTTGTGCTACTCGAACATTTTTGACGCAGTCTACTGCCAGCCATGTTGGCTTTTTGGTGCACAATTGTCGCAGGCTTGGCGTGATGGAAGTATCCGTGATTGGAAAGGATTAACCAAAAAAATTAAAACACGAAAATAGTGCAACGCATGTTGATTCATGTGTGACGTACACAGCTTGGGAAAAAAATTCTACTGTTGATATAGTATATAGTGTATCAAGGGCCGAAAATGGGCTTTAGCAACCCGGCATGAGTTACAATCGATATTTTTTCGCCTGCCTTAAGTAAACACAGTATTTCAAGAAATTTTATATCGCGCACCATTGAACTGTCACTGTCAGATTTTTGCATAGCCTACTCATATTCCGCGGAAGGTTGTCTAGGTTATGCATATTATTTTTTCGGCCATAGATACGCTAAATCGTAGTTTCGGTCCGATTTTAATGGCCGAAATAAATGGTTTTGGTAGAGGCAGGCGGAAAAATTATTTGTGGGTCCTCAAGACACGATGAAACAAATAATAATCCATTTGCAATATGCAATTTACCATTTCGAGGACATCATGAAAATATTGCAGAAATTGGACCTGGAAGTGGTAATTATTTAAATTTTATTGATTTATTTGCAAGATATGATCCATTGCTAAAATCGCACCACATAAATACAGACAATCGAAATAAATATTTACACCATGATATACAAAATAAAATGATTAATCTGTTGGCAAGAACTGTCCGAGAAGAAATAATTTCTGGGATTTCTAAAGCTTCTTTCTTCACAATAATAGTTGACACAACACAAGATATATCCAAAAAAGACCACCTGAGTCTTATTATTAGATATGTTTATATCAATTATGATCAAAATACACCATCTAATTTAAATTTTGGCGTTATAAAAGAACCATTCCTTTGATTTACCTAAGTAAGTGACCAAAGTTCACAAAATTTTGAAAATGTACTCCTAAATTCTTTAGAAGAAATGGAAATTAACATAGAAAAATGTAGGGGTCAGCGTTATGATGGAGCTGCTAACATGAGTGGGAAACATTTTGGACTGCAAGCTAGGATTAAAGCTAAAGTACCAACTGCTGATTACATTCACTGCGCAACAATTTGAATCTCGTATTAAACGATTCCGTGCAGAATTTGACAAAAATAAAGAATTTCTATGCACTTGAAGAACATATTTATTTGTTCTTTAGTCAAAGTTTGCCACGTTAGAAAGAATTTAATAGAACGGTAGAAAACAATTCCAGTGTGGGCATTGTGACAAAAACTTTAAAGAGGCTGTGTCCTACAAGATGGTTTTCCCGATTTGATTGCCTGAGTGCTATTAATGCAAACTATATATCTATAATACAGTGTTTATCAACTTTAAACTTAATATGTAAAAAACCAGCTGACAGAGACGAGGCGAATTCTATTCTACGTAAAATTAGTACGTATGAATTTATTCTACTGTTGGTTTTCCAAAGTAAAGTTTTAGGCAATATTAATTTAATTTCAAAGCGCTTGCAGAGCTTAACATTCGATATTGGTCGAGCTTGCGATTTAATTAATATCCCAAAAAGAACTTGTCCCGTATTAGGGAAAATTTCGAAGAGATAGAAAAGGAAGCTTCTATTTTGGCAAAAACTTCGGATATTAAACCAAAACTGTCATGGAAGCGACAGAAACACGTACAGAGATTTTTTGATGAATTAGCAATTCATCAAAAAATTGAAGATCCTATAAAGAGATTTCAAATACTAATTTTTAATAAATCTTTAGAAATTTTTAATCAATCAACTTTTAATACGGTTTACTAGTATGAACGAGGTAATGAAACATTTTTCTTTTCTGGTACCTCCTCGATTCGTTGGCCTATCTAATGAAGAAATTAAGGTTCATGCAGCCGCGTTATTAAACAAATACGATTCTGATCTTTCCCAGAGTTTACCTGAACGATTAATAAGCTTCAAAACTGCCTTATCCGAGGAAATTCAAAAACAAACGAGCATATATGATTTAGCAACTTATTTCTTCGCGACAGATAACACTAGACGTGTTTTCATTATTTCAATTGTTTCTTACATTACCGGTTACATCCGCTAGTGCAGAGATATCCTTCTCAAAACTCAAACTTTTTAAAAGTTCCTTGCGCGGTACAATGAGTGAACTTAGACTGAGTGCTTTGGCTTTACTTAGTATAGAACATGAACGAACGCGGAAATTAGACTTGGATGAGTTGGCAGCCAAATTCATCATGCTAAAACACCGACGATTTGGGAAACATTAACAAAGATGGTAAGTTTTAAAAATTATTTTTTTTTATCTTTTGACGAAGGGGGGGGGCAAGATTTTTTTTTGCGGTGGGGCCCACAAATCCTTACCGCTGCCACTGTCGAATAGTATGCCGTATAAGGTATGTTTAGTATCTAGCTTGTTATATATGTATTGAACAAGACAGTTAGATGCCGTTTCAGTCGAGTGTTTCTTCCTGAAACCATATTGATTGTGAAATAAGATGTTGTGTTTTAGAAAAACAAATATACGTTCAAGAACTGCTTTCTCTATGATTTTTGATCAGCTAAGAACTGAAATGAGTCTGTAGTGATCAATGCAATGGACGTCGCCCTTCTTGAATATGGGAATTGCTTTCGCATTTTTTAATAGTGTGGGTAAACGACCAGTGGAAACTGACACGTTGATTAAATCGCATAAGAAAGGCGTAATTAAGTCAGCACATTCTTTTACCAGATATGTCAATACCTCCAGTGTTTTTAAAATTTTTGATAATCAAGATAATTTCATCGCTAGTAACAGGATTAAAAAACATTGAGTAAAATTGATTTAAATCCTAGGCTCAGCTCTCGAAGGGCAGCTCAACATGTTCAAGTATCAAAATCAAAGGTATTACGTACATTATATAAAGATAGAACAAAACCTTACCGTTTGGGACATATTCAACATATGCATCCTAGAGATCCGAAAAAAGAATAGTTTTTTTCTTGGCTTTGAAATGAATCTAAAGCGAATGCATAAAATTCAGTGGACGGACGAAACTACATTCGCGAGAGGTGGAGTTATTAATTACCACAATCTTCATGTTTGGTCACATGAAAATCCGCACGAAACACTCCTAGGTTCTTTTCAAAATGAATTTAGTAATAATGTTTAGATTGGTATAATACATAATATCATTTGTGGCCCTTTTTGCCTCCAAGATTAACCGCAGTCTTACATCATAAGTTTCTTACAAATAACTTGGAAGATTTACTTGCGGATGTGTCTCTTTACTTTAGAAATAGAAACTGATTTCTACTCGATGGAGCTCCAGTCCATTTTGGACTTTGGCTTCGGAGTCCAGGGTCCAGAAAGTGGAGAGAGATCAAGGCAGGCGACCAAAATTATTTTGCTTGAGGATGAGAGGGATTTGGGCAGTGAATAGCGGGTATGTGTGCACCTGTGTGGGCTGGGTCTGCAGGCAGGTTGCAAGGTTATTTTAGCAGATGTTCTGTTTAAGCTACTGCATGTGTTTACATTTGCAGCTCGCTTTCTCTAGTTACCGTTATATAGCGATGACGAGAGAGGATGTGTCTATAGCATATTCGGTGGAATGTGGCGGCCGAGGTCGTAAAACGGTCGGTCCGCCCTGAGGATCAACGCACCCTCAAAGAAAAGGTATTGGTGGTTCGTCTAATTGCATCCCATACATTTATTACTGTCCTT
This sequence comes from Ocypus olens, assembly GCA_910593695.2. NCBI lineage: Eukaryota > Metazoa > Arthropoda > Insecta > Coleoptera > Staphylinidae > Ocypus > Ocypus olens. Next base: position 23,335,870 of record OU343056.1, read on the forward strand.
CGCTCCGATTGGTATACGCACTTTTACACCAGTACTTCTCAACAAAGATTGGTTTGAGATAAAAAATATTACGTCCACTACTTACCGACCTCCGACCATCTTTTACGACCACAGCCGTCAGATTCCGGAGAACGGACTATAATAATATGGTGGATGTATGGGTTGAGTATATTGATGTGAAGTTTGTGAGAAAGGAGAGTTACTATTTTGGCTCAAAAGTGATTTAAGAAATTATATTTAAATTATTTATAAACAAATAATGGAGAAGATTCTCCATATATAACTGGACCGAAACTGTGCGGCTTCTGTGGCACAAATGGCAGCGCCCCAGACCGGAGATCTGGAGGTTGCAGGTTCGATCACTATCGGAGACATGTTCACACTTTTGATCCAGTTATATACGGAGAATATTCATTATTTGTTTACTAATAATATAAATATAATTATATTAATAACTTCGTAAATGACGAAATCATCTCTTATCATTTAAGAAAGATTGCCCGATTTCTTTTTACGAAGAACAATTTGAAACTTCCTATTGGGGACTTATTGGGCAGAAGAGTTTTAGAGTCGTCATAAAGAGCAATTATCAGTACGTAAATCAACTGGCGCATCTTATGCCAGAGCCTTTGAGATTAGATTAGATAAGACTACGATCTGGCTAGGACTTTTGTAATAATATCCTACTGCTGGTAGTTTCCTAGGAATTTAACTTCCTTGGTGAGGTCAATTAATTTCACACACACCCACATAGAAAGTGTTGGGCTGTTTGTTCGGTAAATCCACATAGTCTACAAGTAGTGTTGTCCACTTTATCCATTTTGTGAAGATTATACTTCACTAGGCAATGTCCTGTAAGGAGACCGGTGACTGGTCTTATCTCGGTGTAGCTGTACTTAACAAGAAGTCGATAAACATTTTGGATTGTTTTTCACTTATTACGTTTTTTTTTTTAGTTAACGGTCGTGCACTTTTTTTTTCATTATTGGATCACGTCTAAGCTAGAGCTTTAGGAGAATGTGCCTAAGTTCAATGACAAATATCAACAAGAATTTAACAAAAACTTACCCAGCAGATAGAATTTGGAATGTCGATTAGACAGGCGTACAGAGGAGTCTCTCATGTGATTACACTGCGAAGAAAACAACAGACTGGAGCCCTCACGTCTGTTAAAAGAGCTCCATCGATCACTGTAATAGTGTCTATGAGTGCATCAGGGAACATCATACCATAGCTGATGATATTTCCTCCCACTAACATAAGCACCTGGAATAATTATCACTGTTTATCTCTATGGCTGGGTTTAATCCCGCATATGGTATGTACTAAACGGTTTGACCATTTTATCTAATGGACAAAACCATCCGAAGAGGAACCTGTGAGGCCTCTACCAAATGGGTGTTACAGTCACACTCGGAACATAAAAAAAACATGTCGCAATCATTTATCTACCTCCCCATTCGCGAGATAAGTTGCAGCCTCTGGATTGCTCTTATATCTCACCCTTAAAGATATACTAAAGTGAAGAGGTTCGAGTTCGAGGGAAAATTAGGTTACGATATCATGTGGCTGGTTGGAAAAGACTATATCAAGTGCCAGGCGGCGGAGATTATAATGGTTTTCGCTGCACTGGCCTGTATCCTACCAACAGAAATATTGTAGAGAGTCTGAATTTATTGCCGCTACATTTGCTATATTTTCAAACTTATTCACTAACTTGGTAATTGTTGATAGACAGAATTGGTCGATTGTAAAATTGACCCGATTATTTCGTCCAACACAAAATACACTTATTTCATTGGTTCAAATATGTATATTCATAACTAACAACTCTATGTTTTCGATTTCGTGCTTCGGCTCTTTATTGGTTTTTTGGGTCCTGTATTTTCGTTTTTGTATTTCACTTGGCTATTGGCTGTTTCAGTCAATGTGGAAGCATCACACGTAGCGTTGATCTTACGAAATGTCAATGTCATCATTCACATAAACGTGTAAAATTGTTTAAAATGAATCCAAAACGGTTTGGAGAATTTAGTTTAAGTGAAATAAAAAACCATGTGAAAGCACATACGCCCCAAAATACCGTGCGATCAAAAAAACACGTCTGGAAACAGTTCTCTGAATTTTGTAAAGAACGTAATCACTGCCTTGAAGAAAATACATCAAATGAACAACTTGCTAATATACTCACTAATTGGGCTTTCAATATGCGAAAAATGGATGAAAGCGAGTACAAGGAAATGGTAATCAAAACAATTTGGAATAATACAGCAAAATTAATTCAAGAAAAATATTATAACGAATATAACCGCTCTTTTGATCCATTCAAATATATATATATAATATTTCAATCTGCTAGAAATGCGAAAAACGTAAAAAGAAAACAACTACAAGGCATCCCGGAAAAAAGGAAAATGTCTTGCGTACCCTTGACATCCGAAGCACTAAAAAATTATATTCAGTGCTGGGATGAAAATACTCGAAACGGACTGCAAAGGAAGTTGTATCACATAATAGCAGTGGAATTGGTTTGGCGGGGCGGTGAGGCTTCCCGAACTTTAATTCAATATTTCAAAGATGAAATTAGTAATGCCGGAATACCAACAGGAAGACTCGAATATAACCCTATATTTTCAAAAACAACAGAAGGAGGTTCCAAACATATTTCAGAAACTAAGTGGCTTGCCCCAAATAAGGAAAATCCTGATAATTGTCCAGTTCGGCTATTTAAAAAAAATATATCAAAACGAGGAGATAACATTAAAACAGATCGGTTATTTCTAACTGTCAATAATCATTGGAAAAAAGACAATAATAGTCCTTGGTTTAAAAATATGCCAGTTGGCATAAATGAAATTAGCAAATGGACAAAATCTGCAGCTAAACTAATTGTATTAGATATAAATAAAGTAAAAATTTCCAACCATTCAAACAGATCTACAACAGTAAGTCAGTTGGCAAGATCTGGAATTGGAGAACAACAAATAATTAAAGTAACTGGCCATAATAGCACAACATCCATAAAACCATATTTACAACTCAACAAAGAACATCATGAAGAATTAATATCAAATCTAAGAAATAAGCATGCAAAAATATCCAAAAATCCTGAAACATCTGGCAATATAAAAGAAAATGAATTATATTTAGATAACATTAAAATTGATAATGCTATAAACTGCACATTTAATGTTCATGTTTACAATAAACAATAAATTATTAAATGTCGCTGTCGCGCTCGTGTTGTTTCCAAGCAACATAATTTATTTCTCAAAATCGAATGAATTTGTGTTTCGACAATCTTTAATACACTCGTTGTATTACTTGTGAAAATCTCACGAACTGAGTAAACTGACGCCACTGCAAAATGTTTTGATTGCAATGTTTTAATTCGTCTTGTAGTTTCTTGTAGCACAAAGACTCGTGAACTGTCGGCACTGCGACTCTTTATTCCTCGCGCTGTTTCTGGGCGTCGTATTTTTCACCATTTCACTGATTTCACTATTAGAAACTGCATCCCAATAATTTAGTATGTCCATTTTGAGGTTTAAAATTCTGACAGGGCCACAATAAAATATCACCGCTACTTTTGTTTTTTATTATCGCGGTGATACACATGCTGCTATGCATTTCCTTGCATCTGATTGGCTCAAAATACATTCTAGTAGACCATGAGTTGTATTCTCTATAACATGACATTTGTCAAACTCATGGCAAGGGTTTTTATTAAATGGTACATTGTTCAACTTATTTTTATTATTTCTGAGGTGTATGCTGGTACAAACGTAAATTAAATGGATGATACATTTACAGTTTTTAATTCTCTAAAAAATATTCCTTTACGATTTTTCTCTAAAATGAATAGGGGAGCTAATAATTACACATATTTAATTTTACATGTTAAATTCTTCGTTCGCCCCTTATCCCAGACATTTGGGCCCAGGCCCAGTGCGAAATTGAAAACCGTTACATTATGTCGATGTGCTATCCGAATCAAAAGCAAAAAGGGGAGAAAATTGTGAAAATATTAATTGAAAACTGTAAAATTTTTTGGATTATATTAATAATATACACTGTGTACATAAAGTAAGGAATAAATTCGATTAAAATTCAGGGCATTTTCTTTCAGAAAAATGCTCGGACACATGTATTATTATTTTTTAACGCCCATTTTTTTCAGATAAAATTCAAATGTACAGGGTGTCCCAAAATCGAAATACTCCTAAGTTAAAATTATCAAATGTGAATCCTCATTTTTTGTTGCATTTATGGATTCTACGTAAAATTCTGAGTATTTTTCAAGTAGCAAATCCCATGTCGATATTCATTTGTTTTCTGGTAAAAGATAACATAGTTTCATCGAAAGATTGGAATTAATAAGCAAAAATCATTATTTACTTAATGAAATGATTTTACCTTATTACTTTCAATGTTTCGAAATAAAATAGTAGTTGTACTTTTTTTAACGCCATTTTTTCGAAAACAAATGAATATCGACATGGGGTATGCTACATGAAAAATACTCAGAATTTTATGTAGAATCCATAAATGCAACAAAACATGGGGATTCACATTTGAAAATTTGAACTTAGGGGTCGTATCTCGATTTTGGGACACCCTGTACATTTGAATTTTATTTAAAAAATGCGCGTTAAAAAATAATAATACACCTGTCAGTGCATTTTTATGAAAGAAAACGCCCTGAATTTTAATCGAATTTATTCCTTACTGTATGTGCACAGTGTATATTGATATATTATAACGATTAGACAACTATATGAAACAGAAATCTCTGTAAAGGGGATGGAAATTACAAAATGATCTCTCGCAGTAATGTCAAATAAACAAGAAATGGGGAACAGGGTAAGTAGGTCAGGACCGAAAATATAAGGTGAAATGGGACCTACTTACCCTGTTCCCCATTACTTGTTTATTTGACACATTTATTAATATCACTAAAAAAATGAAAAATGCCATACTTTTTGTAGATAATTAGTCTTATTAACAAATTACTTCTGAAATATCTGAGTTCCTGGCTAACCGACGAATACTGAATTATACAAAAATCGCAAATCACATTTTAAGAAAATTTAATTTTCTTAAATTCTTTAAATTTCTTTTTGTGGATACAGGTTTCGATGTGCTGCGTAACTTTTTTATTTTTCATGTGATCTAAATAATACATTTCGTCTTAAACTTTGAATATTTCGCCTGCTATTTATTTATTTTATTTTTTTAAAGGAAAGATGTTAGTCGGAATAGCGGGTTAAGGAGAGTGAATGATTAAGGGAATTCGCGTAAGCGTTCTAGCTGTTCGGCCATTAACGTTGATTTTAATATTGTTGAAAATTCAACTCTGCTATTTAAAACATCTAATTTTCGAACAGAATTTATAAGATACAAGTCTGATTCAATGGTCTGAATTAATTACAGTCTTCATACATCGTATGAGCGATAGATTTCAGGTATAGATCCATGAAAGTGTTTGCCATGTATTTGTTCAATCGTTATATCCACTTAAAATTTGAAATTTATGAACTATCAACCAATTATGGTTTAATCAAGGACATTATTACATATTTACAATTTTCATGAATAACTAGACCTGAGAAGCTCACACAATATGAAAGGTTCATTAAAAATGGTGTATATGTTTTCCACGTGTGGTACCAACACTTTTTCTTCGTCTGTACGGAGCTCGGGCATATTTTTATTCATACTAATTTAGCTACTTTTTACAATGTCTAATATGTGAATATTACGAACAGGTTGAATATTCACATATTCAGGCTAAATTTCATTTTATTAAATTTGTTTATACTTCTTATTCACTTGAAGGTTTGTGAACGAATACTTGTATGGGGCTATTTATCGGAATAAATAAATAACCTTTGTAATTGTCATCCCCGACGCGCCTCTGAAATGTCCGATAAATATGAGAATCCCCTGGACGCCCTAAACTATTTCTTTCTCGTTCTACCGCTTGATCGAATGCCGTGTTAGGCGTATTTCAAAGAATACCGGTAAAGACATGGGACTATTTATCGCAGGAAGAATTAGCAATTAATTTGAGAATTTAACTCAATATATGAATAGTTAAATTCTATTGGCCCAGCACCATGGTGTTGCCGCGCAAATACCATGTAGCTTCTATATTTCTATTGGTTCTATAAACTGGCGCACCATAGTTACCAAATAACTTGTCGAACATTAATAGATTCGGACATTTTTCAATCCATGTAATCGACGCGAAGATATCAAAAAATGTCGCGAACAATTCAATAAAATCAAAACGATTTGTTTGAGAACAGTTTACGCAATTTTGCAAGGAGCGCAATTGCCAGTTTGATCCAGAAACATCGGGCGAAAGATTGGTAATCAGTATTGGAGCTTCAACATGCGAAACTTCACGGAAGAAATTATAAAGATTGTGTGATGAATACATTATCCAATACAAGTACAGGTATATTGCAGGTGAAAGATTTTAACGAATCTTAAATTACCAATCGTAGGATGAATACAACTTATAGTTCTGTCTTTTGTGGCTTTAAGAAACTCAGCTCGTCCCACGGACTCGTTGAGTTTCAAAGCAACACAATTTCGTTTTTAAATAAATCGACAAAATTATTGCGACAATTGCCCTCATTTATTTACTAACTACTGAAATCGAATAACGTTGATGACATGATCCAATAAAATTCTAATTACGATGCTTAACATACCACGCTGCATGTTATGCATGGCAATTCACCCTGGGTGGTATCTAATCAGATAATCCATCATGTTGGTATTGCCTAGCAACGCGTTAGTACATTTTCTACATATAAAACGTCAGTTATTGCCGGACTTTTAAGCAGTTTGCTCCTGAATTCGATCTGTTCGTATTTTCGGGTGCAGTGTTAGTGCTTTCATCAGTAATAGTATTCATAGGCATTTCTCAAAATCTTGGTAAGCTCATTTTTACTACAATTATTGTGACGCAAATTAATACACGTCTGACACTTCGAGTCACTAAATTTAACTTTTCAAATTATGAAGTGTGAACTTTCTGTTCGGCCAATTGTTTTCTGGAATCTAACTCGTGACTAATTTTTCCTAAGCAATTATTACTGTCTGGATCACTCTTGCTTGTTGCTTCTAGAAAATCGTGATCCTGCCACTAATAATTGCCGGCAAAATCATAGGCACTCATTATATTACGGTTGAGTATTCACCTACTCCTGGTATTACTACTGATATCATTTCGCCGGTATGTTCTTGAATGACTAGGGGCCGGTTTCACCAACGTCAGCTAAAATATGCATATTTTTGCATATTTTGAATGTATTGCCTATTTTGTATATTTGCCCATATAATGCATATTTCGACTTTTAATGCCTATTTCAACATGTAATGGTAATACTTAACATTTTGTCGCACTGCACATTGCAAAACGTGCAATTTTCGATTTCGGGCATAAACCAACATCTAGTTATTCAAAGAAATACCGGCCAAATGTTTTCAAATTAGTTATCAATTCATCTTGCGATAAACAATTTATTCTTTCTCATGTTTTTGTCGGTTTACTTTTTACAGGAGAACCAAAATTTTGCAAAATATGATTTGCAATTCGTATATAATTCAATATTCGTCGTCGTATTAGCCAGGAAAGTAGTTGTTTCAAAAATAATTTGTTAATAGTTGTCTTATTCATAAGACTACTTATCTACAACAAATTTGGCAGTTTTTATTTCAAATTATTAACAATAATTAATGTGACTTTTTTTTTTAAGTAAAATGTATATAAACAAACTTATGTATTTTTTCAATGACATATTTTAATTCATTAGTTGCATATTTCAAATTCATAATGCATATTTGGTGCATATTTCGAGATTTTAAATGCATATATACAGGGTATTTCAGAGCTCTGGGAACGGTCAATCACTTGTTTATTTATCAACATTTTGAAACATGTTATATACAAAAGTTGTGCAGAATAGTGAGATACATGTCCTAAAAATATTTAAATTTATACAGGGTGTCTCATAACAATGTAATAGACCAAACATGTTTCATTTAATGGAACACCCAGTATATTTTAGCACTTTGGATCCCTTGCCATTTTCGTGTTATTCAGTTATTAAAATTTGAACAATATTGTTAAAGTGCTGCAACTAATAAAGATAATTGATTCTAATTTAGTGGTAAAGTGTAGTTAAACTTTAATCTTCAGAAGTACTTTATCATCTAAAACGTAACTCAGCGTATTATACAGGGTGATAGTCGTTCGCAAACTGCACAATTTCTTATTTTTTTCCAAACGGAACGACGTGTCCACGTAAGTATGCAACATATAGGAAACTTTTTTATTATTAATTTTTCAGAAAATTTTATTATTTATAAAAGTTGGTGCTTGATCTTAAACATACAAAAAAGACAAAAGAAATGACATTCGACACTATACAGGGTGGGGCACCGCATACGACACGGTCGTTTTATGGAAACCCATGCAACTTCGTGTTACTCTTTTCAAATTGATAGATGTGGGATCGTTGTATGCATATTTAAAAATTATTACCAGTTATACAGGGTGTCCCAATAAAAAGATACACATCAAAGTTTTTTTTTTAATGGAACACCTTGTATTTTTTGTCATTTTTGAATTCTAGGAAATAAATAAAGGTGAGTTACTTCAATATTCCCTAACCTATCGTTTACCGTTTTCGAAATATTTAAAGATTTGTTGAAATGAGGGGTACAGGTGAAATTTCATATTTGCCCTAGTGATTGATGTTAAACCATTACAATCATTTCTATTGTTTGGTTGAAGGTTCGAACTACAGCGCCAACTATGCTTTAGTATAAATAATTATACTGGGTGATAAAAAAACGTGATAGAAAATCCTAGCTTATAAAGTTGAATAACTTCGTTTTTTTCAAATGGCGCACCCTGTATTTAGTAACATATTCTCACAGAATCGAATTCTCTTTCAGATTGTATTAGGGTTCTCTGTTTCTAATCTCAATAGTTTTCTTGTTTTTTGGCGATTTTCATATCAATAATTATTATTATAATCTGACAGATAATTGGATTCTACATAATAATAGGTTACTAAATACAGGGTGTGCCATTTGAAAAAACGAAGTTATTCAACTTTATAAGTTAGGATTTTCTACCACGTTTTTTTTATCACCCTGTATAATTTTTTTATACTAAATCATGGTTGGCGCTGTAGTTCGAACCTTCAACCAAACAATAGAAATGATTGTAATGGTTTAACGTCAATCACAGGGGCAAAAATAAAATTTCACCTGTACCCTTCATTTCAACAAATCTTTAAATATTTCGAAAACGGTAAACGATAGGTATAGGAAATATTGAAGTAACTCACCTTTATTTGTTCCCTAGAATTAAAAAATGACAGGGTGTTCCATTTAAAAAAAATCATAACTTTGATGTGTATCTTTTTAATGGGACACCCTGTATAACTGGTAATAATTTTAAATTGTGCATACAACGATCCCACATCTATCCATTTAAAAAGAATAACACGAAGTTGCATGGTTTTCCATAAAACGACCGTGTCGTATGCGGTGCCCCACCCTGTATAGCGTCGAGTGCCATTTGTTTGATCTGTTTTGTATGTTTAAGATCAAGCACCAACTTTTATAAAGAATAAAATTTTCTGAGAAATTAATAATAGAGAAGTTTCCCATATGTTGCATAGTTACGTGGACACGTTGTATATTACGTCATAATTTAAAAGTCCATTAAGTAAGTTTTCGTTTCATATCTAGTCAAAATTATTATTTTTAAATTATTAAATATATTTTCTCACGTTCATCCTAGTTGCCCTGTATTTTTGGGGTAATATCAAATGTTTCATTTATTATAATACTTACTTATTAATATTTAATCTTGTTGAAGGAATATGGTTCTTCTTTGAATTAATAGTAATGCATCCAAAAAATTTAAACCCCAGATTCTTCTCAATTTTTCGAGTTGAAAGCTCTAATTACACCTATAGTTATTTGTTCTGCATTTTCACTGTCATATCATGATGACCTTGAAATAAAATTGGTCTGTGTAAATAAAAACAATAAGGGTGTCTATAAATAACACAAGCCAACTAAGATAAAAACGAGAAACTATTTTTGATGTTTCAAAAATAATAATTTTTAATAGATTTTAATGAAATTACAGATACAACCCTCACATGCTATATATCATTGAAAAGAGACAAAAATAACCTAATAATAGGCCAAAGCCAACTATAGGTTATATTTAAAAAAAACACAACTTTAAGTTATAACTTTCATGTTAATAAATAGGAGCCTATTATTGGTTTAAATTACTATTTCAATCATTATCATTTATTTTTAACTAGCACTTGTTTTTACTTTTTTAACGTGTATTCACAATCTGTTCTGTTTCTTCATCGGGGCTACATATCAATGCAAAATGTGAACGTGTCATTTCTCATTTATACTTCTGTTTTTTCGTGTCCATTAATTACATAATAAGTTTTATACACAACTTGAGTACCTGTCATGGTGTGGAAATGGGGGTTCCTGTTCACCCAGTATTATTTAAAACAACGCAGTTGCAAATCTAAATATTTCTATTTTAATTTTTTTTAATTGTTAATCGTATTATAGTATTATATATCTCTGTATCTGATTAGATAATGTAAAGCCTATTTGTTTGTGTTAATTATTAATTGAATGTCTATTGTACCATGATAGTAGTATAACAGTTTATTGTACTCGAGATACATCGATATACAACAGGCTATCGACCGAGGTCTTTCAGCCACTTAAAAATAATAACATTATTTAGCTCTTATATTAATATAAAATAAATACAATATTAATGGATACTACAAATACAAGTATAGAATTGCTACAACAAAAGGTTTCGCGAAAGTGTACTACATATATATTTACAAAAGGCTTTAATTTATAATTGCGCATCTTAACTTATGTTATGCTCTCTTCTACATTCTTCAATGTATTCTAAAATTGTAGATTCGGGGTGTTTTCGTGCACGATGCATATTCCTGTTTCTATGTATTAGCATATGTTCAATGTTATCGAGATCAATGTTTCGAGAAAATTTCATGGCTAATTGGAGTGCTCTTGTTGAGTATTCGATAACATTTGTCGAATTGTAGAGCAGTTGGTTAGAAGGGTTATGAAGGGGGTTATTAGGGTTTCTTAAACGGGTTAGGATGCGTAAGCAGGAAGTTTCGGCTACATACAAGTTCTTTTTAACAGAGGGGCGGGAAGAAGAGAATAGGATGTGTCCATAATCGAGGATGGGTCTGCATATCATCTTATATATAGTTGTTGCTGTCTTTGTATTAATACCTGCTTTATTATAAGTTAGGCTTCTAAAACACTTTGCTCTTTTTATAGCTTTAAGCTTCATATCGGTGCAGTGTTTTCGAAAAGACATTTTGTTGTCGAAATGCATACCTAAGTATTTGACTGTACTGGACGGTGTAATTGGGTGATTGCCTATTGATATAATTGGGGAATTATTATTTATGCGATGGAAAGGTATAAATAGTTTCGATTTCTCAGGATTTACTTTAAGACGCCACTTATTATACCAAGAACATATTTGGTTTGCTAGTGATTGCAGTTTATTTATCGAGTTGTGTAGACTGTCACTGTGAGCTATTAGACAGCTGTCATCTGCAAATTGCAGGACAAACGCGGAGTTATCCAGAAGATTAGTGTCTGCATTGTATATATCATGGCAGAATATGTTAAGAGCGTTGGGAGTATCAGAACAGTATATGTAAATGCATGTAATTTGTTAACATGAATTGAAGCTAAATGGTTAAATTTATTCTATTTCGGTTTTCACCGAGTAGAAGATGTTATTGTTTAGTAATGGATCTTCTAACTGTTTTTGTCCAATTTCACCTAAGAGTATTTTTTATAATAAGATGTATATTGAAAAAAGTGCCCGATAATAGGCTTATTTTTTTCAACAAAGTTAACGCAGTAAATAAAGTTACAATATTAAAATAAATGAGTCGATGCAAGAGCCCAATATGTACTCTTGAATCTCACATAAGAATGATTTATTTTGATTGGAAAACCAATTTTATTTTTATGTTAACGTGCGACAGTGTTTCAGTGATAAATGTGGGTCTAGGATTATTTTCTCTTTTCGTCGCACACTACGCCCCGCTATCTCGTTGCTCCGCCCATACCAGTGGTGTTCGTGTCTGACACAAGATATTGAATTACGATCCGACGACAGAAATACTATTTTGAAACACGTTTCTTACGAGCATTTATGAGCGTACGTATTCAAGTTTGGTATGAATGAGTGTGCTAATGTATGCTTTATGAAAAGTGTGATTTACACATATACACGTTAATAAAATGCTATGGATTAATTTTAAATGGATATGTTTGCAAAATAGAAAAATTATATCATCGAATTCGAATTTATAGAGTGTAACTGTTTCGAATCGTTCTGCCAGTTTGGGCGACGGACTCGTCATAAAGAAATAAATCGTACGAGTGAACAATGCGGAAGGAAAGAATGAGGCCTGTAACTCCACGGGGTGTTCTTTGGTCTCAATTTCTTTTTGGTATCTGGAGGCCCTTAATTTATGCAGGACCCGCCACGCAGAGGGTCCCCCAGTCGCCAGCTGCAGCGCTTGATTACCCTGGCGCACTCACTTTTGACAATTACAATTAAAACTAAATTGAATTATAGTACTCTTATAAGACTAGAGATCAAGGTAAAGTTACCATAGGCTAATTGCGATTGAAATCACATTACTTTAAAAAAAGTTTTTGATTCAAGCAGATTAACACATAAAAAAAAACATTTAAACATGATTTTAAATTGATTTAAATTGATTTCATGAGCATTGATATGAAAACTAGCCTAAATTGTAATACCGGCTAGGCGTTTTTTTAACTGCTATAATTTCCGAGAAAATTGAGGCGGTCATTCAACTTGTCTACCATATATGTCGCTATACAATTGTTCTCGGCCAAGAGTGGGATTAAATGTTAAATGGTCTTAACCATAAGATAATATTCTTTTGAAAGTAATCGAACATATTATCTTAAAAATATAATTTTCAATTTTTATATTTAACAATATTAAAATTTGAATTTCTAAAGAACGAGTTTTAAAAATCATTAGGTTTCATTTTAGATTTAGAGGCTGAAAGCGTTTGAATTTTTAATCAAAATGTATGATAAAACATTCGATTTAAAATTATTCAGGATTAATAGGTGGAATTAATAACATTTAATTCCACGCTCAAAAATGTATTTTTGCAGTTATTAAATGTCGTGTGTCCAATAAGGACAATAAGGAATATAATTTCGATGCGAAGATAACATTTCATTCATTTTCATTTTTGGGTTATTGGGACTTTGTTCTGAAAATCAAGTATGGACAAAAAATTAAGAATTTCGGGTTTTACAAGTGAACTAATTTTAAGTGGGATTTTGAAAGCAAACGTATTCTCTGTAATATGCTAAATTATTATAAATTTTATATAACTCTAATATATTCATATGACACAGAAAACATTACAAAATTATAATGATTTTCTTTGTTTCTTTGTTTTTTCCCAAAATTAAGGCATTGGTGACACAAATTTGCTAATACAAAATATTCAGTTTTTTCGTTATTTGTAACATTTATTTGAACTTTTGTAAAAAAAAATTATTTAAAAAATAACGAAGCGAAAATAAATTTTGTATTCATTAATCTGTGGTTAAGCCGAGTTAATGGAATTTATCTAACAATAAATTTATAAATAATTTACTCAAGTTGTAATAAGTACAATATATTCACTAAAAATGTAATAATATCGTCATTCATAATTTATTTCATATTTCCAATTTGATTGCTTGCCGATCGACTTTCTACCCGAAACAGATGGTCGTGCGGTGTTTATTTATTTTTCTCGCTGTTTGTTTACATTACAGTCCTGTGTGCGAAGAGCGATTGCTCGAAATCGGGGCACGCGGTTGTATTGCCCGACCAAGTCTACACCACTGAATCACGAGCGAGACAGACAATAATACTTCCCGTAAGTAAGAGCAGTAGCATGGGTTCCGACTCTAAGACACTCGTTTGCGGTTAATATATACCACACCGTGAAATGAATTTTATGCGGGATGGATATTAGACCTCTCACAATTATATTCTTTCGACTACTCCCAACGCTCTTAAACAGCAGGGGTGATAAAGGGGATCCTTGTGGTAGGCCTTGCGAAGGGAATATTTTTCTGGATAAGGTACTATTAATTCTAATGGTTAGTATACGTCCAAAAAGGAATTGCTGTATTGTGTTTATAAGTTATGGTTCTACTTTAAGCTTATACAGTTTATACAAAAGACCTTTATGCCATGTTGTGTCAAACGCTTTACTAATATCAGTAAATAGTAATGCTGATTTTTGGTTTTTTAAGTGGCACGTTTGAATATTGGAAGCTGCAATAGTGAGCGGATATAATGTTGAGCGCTCAGGCATAAACCCAAACTGATATGGCGGAATTTTATTTTCTACCTGCTTATAGAGCCTTTTCTTAAGGAGTAATTCAAAAATTTTACCTATCAGTGGCAGAAGTGTTATAGGACGATAGTTATTTACTATCTGAGAGTTTGTATGGGGTTTAGGAAAGGTTACTATAATTCCTATCTTCCACTCCAGTGGAAAATAGTTTCGTTCCAGGCAAAAATTATATATTTTAATAATGTATTTATGTATATCAACATGCAAGTTTCTTAAGGTCTTCTTGGTTATGTTATCATATCCAGGAGACGTATTTTTTCCTCTTGAAAGTACTTCATAGTATTCTTTCTCTTCTATAACCTCGCTTTTAGATGTTTAACGTGGACTTTTAAAGAATTGATTGTACCATTTGTTTACTTCTTGTAATGTCGATTTACTGTAGCTGTCGTCATTTCTAAATGAGTATATTTTGTCGTAGTGCTCTGCAAATTCATCAGCTATGGACGTGTCATTGTTGATTATATCACCATTGCTGTTGATTATTGTTTTATTAGTATTAGTGGTTTTATATTTAGACAGTTTCTTTATCTCATTCCAAAAATTTTTACCCTTATGTTCATTAATACTTTGGCAGGCTTCAGTCCATTTATGAATTTTATACTGTAAAATTAACTCATGTATATTTTTATTGAGTTTATTGAATTCTAGCTTAATTTCGGAACTATCTGTTTCCAGAAACTGTCTGTATAATTTTCTTTTATACTTGATCAGTTTGAGAATATATGGAGGTAGTGGATAATTGTAATACTTTTTTACTATTTGTGGAGAGTTGTTTAGTACGGATTCAGTAATTAATTTTAAAAAATCTGTAATTACTTACTTGTAATATTGCCGTTATTTGAAATAAAGGATTTCATCTCTTCGTTCACCTTGTTAATGTTGCATTTGTTGGTATTGTGGAATGGTTTTATGGGAGGAATACTTGTTGTAATATTGGTATCTATATTAAAGGAAATAGCAAGGTGGTCGGAACATAAGTCTGGAATTAATTTTATTTGTGTAATTTGCTGTTTGATATTGGAAGTACTTAATAAAATGTCTGGAGTGGAATTGGGATTGTTAGCTAGAACGAAAGTAGGAGGAGTATGGATTTTACTAAAGTTAGAATTTTGAATAAGTCGGTTGAGGTGACTAGTTTTAGTAGAATTTAGGTTAAAATCACCAACTATTATAGGATATTCGTAGAGTGAGGCCTTGGCGAATATAGTGTCTTCAATATTTGCATGGGGGTGGATATAAACGTTGAAAATATGCAGCTTGGAATTTCTGAATGGTATTGCAAAATGGATACATTCATTGCGATGGTCAGCAATATGGGGCGAATTATCTCGTATAAGCCTAAGTTTTGGATGGCACATAATTACACTTCCACCTCTCTTATTGGCGTTCAGAATTGTCGCATGCTTCTGGATGACTTGCCAATCGCGATGGCAGATGGGTTGGTCTGTTTTTGTTTCCACAAACATGGCGCAGTCTTCATTATTTTGTGTTATGTAGTTTTTAATAAGATATTCTTTGCGATGAAAGCTATTTATATTTGAGTACAAAAGGTTATAGGTAGCCATGAGATACATTTGTGATTATGGCTTGTTGACCTACGTTGGGGCGAGTGGGGGATAAAGGATCATTAGCTTCGAGATCAAACATTAGAATATACATCCTGCTCCCCGAAAAGGTAACTGTTGTGTCAATATAGAAACTTTCGATAAACCGTTTTTTCAAATATGATATCGTTTCCATTCTATTAGTGCAAGATGGAGCATTTAAAGCGCTATTATACATATCTATTATATAATCGTGAACTGAGTCATGGACTCTACTATTTTCAGTAATTTCCTCTCCCAGTTCGTGTGTTCTTTTATTTAATGATTTAATTCTTACATTAGGAATTCCTGGTATTGGGGAGCTGGGGTGGTTTTTACATTTTGTTGACCATGCATTGTGCCCCTCTTCTCGACAAGACGCACATTTTATTGGAAGAGGAGAATTACATTTATGAGTTGGGTGCGTACCGAAACATTTATTGCATGAATATGCGTTGCGGCATTCTTCAGAGCGGTGAGTGAATTGTGAACATTTCGCGCATGGTGTTGGAATGGGTTTTGGCGGAAAACTCTCCAATACAGGGTAGTGTTTAAATTTGTAAAAAAAAACTTCCTGCATTAATTTTTGGTGAGAGCTAGGACACGATGAAATTATGCGTATTTTCTGTGAAGGTAAGTCGGTGGCTTAAGCGATAATGCGCTTACAATAATGATGTTTTATTCCATTTGCATTTAGCGCTTCACTTATGATATTGTCCAAAATGTCCATTTCCACTGTGCAAATAATGGCGGAAAAGGTAATGTTTGAATGTTGAGTGCGCGTATCAGTTGGAGCTGCAGTTTGCTTTAAACCATGGATTTGTTTAAGTGCTTCGAGCGATTGTAGTTTTAGTATTAACTCCTCGCGCGGCGAGTTGGATTTTAATAGGAATCCGTATTTAGTGTTTAAAATAGCGTCATTTTTATTAGCGTGTTGGGTTGCCCAAATATCGGCCAACTGGGTGCGCGATAGTGTCTTCTCCGTACTCGGAGAGAGATGGAAAATATGTGCATACGATTTTTGAATTATCTGTTTCATGTGCGGGGACTGGATCGCGTGTAGTGGTCTGTTCCCGACGTTGCCAGATTGATAATGTGCATGTTGATGTATTTGTGTCGGTATTCTGGCCAATGTTGGTGTTGTCGAATTTTGTTGAACATGATATGGGTGTTGTGGTTTTTCGATGTGCGGTATAGATGATATAGTTGTGTCCGTACTTACTGGTGCACGGCTGGGACCTGCTTCCATGGATGGATCCATTTCCGGTTCGGTCGCATGCCTTTTAGGACTCTGGGGTTCTGGGTCCTTTCTGGGCCTGCCTCGCTTCTTTTTCATGGGATATGTTGACACTGTACCCCAGTGGCTTAGAGCGATTCGTTAATAATTAATATTAATTAATAACACGTGAAACTATTCGGAGTCAGTCTAGTAACGTCTGATCTGTACGAGAGCTGCCGAGTGTATCTGTACCATGATAATATTTAGTATATTTATATTTAGGTATGACTTGTGTAAGACTTCGTGTCTATAGCATTAATAAATGATTTGATTTGATTTGATTTGATTTGATATCAGAATTCTGTTAAGCTTATTTTATTCTTTTCAAAAAAGTTCCCGAACAAGATATAACTATAATTTTTGTAAATGATAAACAACTGAGATATTGCAATATATCGAAAATGGAATAAATTGACTTTCTACCTATACCTCGAACACAAAAGATAATAAATAAATTTAGTTTTCACCATTGAGTTTTTCTTCAAAAAAAGAGGTCGAGGATGCGCCGTCCGTTTTTCTTTATCTATCATAGTTACTGAGATCCCCTATACAAACGTCGAATTTTGTCCACCCTGTACATATTTCAGCTTATTATAATGCATAAAATTCTGTCTCTGGTGCTGATAATGACTCATTGGTATTATATTGCAAATTTCAAAGTACAAATTTCTTATTAGCAACGCCAGCTTAATCCGACTTAGTGAAGGATTTAGCATCGTTAGGGATAACTAAAACGTAAACAGTTTTCACTAATTACACGCAGTGAACCAACTCCCTACTTCCTAAAATAAATTAAATATTAAATTTGTTTTTCGTTTGAAGGTGTTATTGCGGTGACGATGGAAGGATATGCGTGGATGGGACAATTACTTTCTCCTGATATTACAGACATAATTTCAAAGCTGTTTGCTTAACAGCAGAAAATTAATAAAAATTATCTGACGTCCATAAGAATAATGATGCAAGTGTCATTAGTCCTCGTTAATATACGAGCTATAAAGAAAATGATTCTCTTACGGTAATGGCTTCCTATTTATTTTGTAAAATAATTCATGTGCTTGAGGCAAGATAACAATGCCTTTTTATTTATATTAGGGTCGTCATCAATCATCCCGCTTTTATACGCTGGCGCATTATTATAGCTTAGTCATTATTAGGAGTTCATCAAAATCTCTGGGCTTTTTTTTCGGAATTCTAACAATTAATAAAATCAATCAACCTGAATATATGGATATTCAACCTTTTTGAAAACCTATAAAATCAAGCCTTACATATAGTAAAAAACAATAACAATCGATATAACTTTAATTGTTATTTTAAATGCGACGTCAAAAATATTTTTGCCGCGACGGTTAAATTGTTATATTACGATAAGGTTAGAAATGTGTGATCGCCACATTGGATGACTGTAATTGATTGAGACATTTTTTATGAAGCTGGCACCAAAGAAATTCGCAGTAGTGTAAGACAAACTCGCGTGGAAATAATGCGGGATCGAATATTCCCAAACACAATTTTAATTTGTGATGGGATATATAATGTACTTCCAATTAAAGAGGATATTAAATTTTATTTCCGGACTAGTTTCGATTCATCTGATGAATCATCATCGGCGGAAACTACAAAAATTATTAAAAGATATTTTCATTTTATATTATTTTTAGTATACTGTTAAAATAAAGTTATTATTGTGAAAAACTTATAGTAAATATTATAAAGATTTTAACGGCTATTATGATAAGCAGAATAATTATGTATAAAATTTTATATAAATTTTACATGTTGTAATATAAACAAAATTATAAAATTATAAAATATAAAATTAAAAAGTTTATAATGAAATTGTCAATATTGTTAAAAAAGAGAGGTTATTTTATTTTTATTTTTATATTTATAGAAGGGGGACTTAAAACTAATATATACATATTGTTTACTTACACGTCAGTTTCAGATTGTAGATTTATTAATTTCCATTTTATGTTGATCAAGTGTTGGGGTAAATGAGCGAATTGTTAGATAAAGGAATCGTCTGGGAGTTGTGTATTATTTACCTGGTTCCATGGCTACAATTTTGTTTTATTAGGTTAATATTATATGTTTTATGTGTAGGTTCGTTATACTAACAGTTGATTTTGAAAAAGGTTTATTTGTGTATTTAATTTTAATTAGTACGTTGGCCAGAATTTATATCAACTAATGTATGCTGAGTGTTTTTTATTATTTTTTTATTGTTGAGAGTGTGGATATTAGAGCGCGTAAATGGTTGTAATTTATAGGTTAAATGCATATGAATCTGCAATTTTACAGGGTTCTTTTATTGTGTTGTTGTATATAAAAGAAGTTAGATATGAAGTAATTTTGATGTTTTTAAAGATTTCTGTTCTAGTTTTTAACTTGTTGGGTTATTTTTTGTTTTGATACAAGTGTGTAATAAAGGTCGCCAGTTGTTGAGATATTGTTATTGATAATAATGGTTATTGCATGTTAGGGATTTTAATATTTTATTGTAAAAATGGGTTTTGTAAATATTTATATAGTGGTATTGTGTTGTTTTGTATCTGATCGCTGAGGCATTCACTGTGTTTGTTTATAAATTTATCTATTTCAGAGCTTTCATATAATTGCATCTGGTTACCTTTGTCTAATTTATGAATTATATATACAGAGTGACCCATTTGAAAGCGGGCCACCCTCATAATTTTTTTATTTATGGAGCGATTTTGACGAATTTTTTTTTTTTATGTGGAGGGGGGAAATGTGTATTTTGGAGCCAAGCGGCGTCCAGTTTTTTTTTAAACCAAAGCCTACAAGATAACATTTAGAGTTGTAAAATCCATAATCCATATTAGCGATTTTTTTATTAAAAATCCACGTACACCACTGGAATTGGCGTCCTCTGAAATAGATCTGTACCAAGTTTCATGAAAAAATATTCAACATTAACGATTCTATGACTAAATTACTGACGAGTTGTTTATTATGCATTAAGAAGCTTTTTATCCAGTAACCCATGCGATAACAAATGAATTTCAACGATTATTTTATTTAATAACAACATTTAATAAACAGTATTTTACAGACATTCTTCTAAAATAATATTAAATTAACACATAAATTAATTTTAAATTCTGGATTTTTCAACTAAATCTCCATTTATTTCAATGCATTTATCATATCGTCTTTTAATATTTGCCATAACATTAGATAATTGATGTGGTGTAATTTCAGCGCATGCCTGCCTTATTCTTTCGCGCAGTTCTTCTGCGTTGGTTGGACGAGTATTGTAGACTTTTTCTTTAATAAACCCCCATAGAAAAAAATCTAGGGGAGTTAAGTCAGGAGACCTGGGAGGAAACTGCATTAACCTACTATTTCGCCCTATCCACCGATTAGGAAAATTTTCCTCCAGCCACGCTCTCACAGTCCTGGCATTGTGGATAGGACAGCCATCTAACTGGAACAGTAGACCAGCCACTTCTGCAAGTGGAAGTTCATCAACAGCATCCGAAAATCCATTGTTTAAAAAATTTAAAAAACTTTGGCTATTCAAATTGCCTTCAAAAAAGAAGGGGCCAATTATTCTGGTATTTAATATACCGCACCATACGTTTACCTTCTGTGAATATTGTCGCCTACAGTTTATTACCCATTCTGGATTTTTTTGTGCCCACTGTCTCGTGTTCTGTGAATTTACCGTCCCATTGGTTGTAAATGTTGCCTCGTCACTAAACAAAATTCTTTTTTGAAAATTTATGTCATTAAGGTATTCTCCTTGGCACCATAAGCAATATTCCATTCGCTTATCATTATCACCTTCTTCTAAGGTGTGGAGAAATTTCGGTTTATAAGGCTTCATATTACTGTATTTTTTAAGGTTTCTTCTTATTGTTTCCCGTGGTAACTGGAGGTCCAAACTTGCAATTCTCAAACTTTTTTTCGGATTTTCGATGAAATAATTTCGAATTCGTTCATTGCTTTTTCGTGGCCGTTGTACTACATTAATATTTTTTTAAATGTGCTGAAATACAGCTCCGTATTCGTTAAAAATATTGCACACTCGCACAACGGTAGACTTGCTAATATTTTGAAGTTCTGGATGTCTGTCATTAAAAATTCGAGATACTTCCCTTCCAGACCTGTCTCTGTCACCACGAAGTTTTACTATTTCAATCTTATGTTGTACCGTTAAATTATGAGCCATACTTATTGACAGTGTACTTACGGAACAGTACGTAAATTTCACTACTTAACTGACATTTGACATTTTCGTCTTTTATTTCATCTGTGACTTTAGTAATTGCAAAGCCTACTATTATGAATTGTTCATCCGTGTGTAGCTGTATTCTTAATGCATAATAACACCTGTCAGTAATTTAGTCATAGAATCGTTAATGTTGAATATTTTTTCATGAAACTTGGTACAGATCTATTTCAGAGGACGCCAATTCCAGTGGCGTACGCGGATTTTTAATAAAACAATCTCTAATATGGATTATGGATTTTACGGCTCTGAATATTATCGTGTAGGCTTTGCTTTTTAAAAAAACTGGACGCCGCTTGGCTCCAAAATACACCTTTCCCCCCTCGACATTAAAAAAAAAATTCGTCAAAATCGCTCCAAAAATAAAAAAAATATGAGGGTGGCCCGCTTTCAAATGGGTCACTCTGTATAAGAAATCTTTATTATCAGTAATTGCATTTAGTACATTTTTTTTTATTCCTACAGTTACAATTTTTCATATGTTAATTCCTGATAAGGGCTATCGACCTTAGGTCTTTCCGCCTTTATGAATTATTTTTACGTTATTGCTATCTTTGCATGTATTATTGTGTATATATAGGTGACGACCAAAGTTAGAGATATGATTTTGTGATAAATGTTCCTTAAACCGGGTCTTAAGCGCTCTGCCAGTCTCACCAATGTATATTGCTCCACATTGATCACATGTGACCGAATATACACCACTATTTTCCATAAAACTTGTATGATCTTTTGGTTTACTGAACAGCTTTTTGATGGTTCACAAACAATACAATTTTAATTTGTATTAGTAAAATCTATTTAATTGGTTAGGCAACTACTGGGTGAATTCGGAGTTTCTATACGACAGCGTAGAGACCTCATTAAGACCCATCAGAAAATGTACTTGTACGCGAACAGATGTTCAAAATTTTTAGCCCGTGGCGTGTTCGCAAAAAAAATGTAAAAAATCGGAAAAATCAACTTTTAAAATAATCATCCTCGACCATCACAATAACGACAAAAGTTTGAACATTTTAGAAAAAAAAAACGATTTTTCTGATTTCCAGCGGCTACATGAATGCTCCTTGCGTGCAAATTAGCCTGATTCAATTAAAATGGCGATGAGATTTGAAATTTTTCACAATTTCAACTGGCTGAATTATCAGTTTCTACAAATCACCGTAAATGAACACCTATCAGAAAATGTACTTGTGCAAGAACCAATGTCAAATTGAAGCCCTCGACGCATTCGCAAAGAAAACTAGAAATAGTAAAAATTCGGAAAAATCAACTTTTTTTAATAATTACCGAGGATCATTAAAGTACATTTTTTTCTCGTCAAAAGAACGAGAAAAGACGAATACCGTTTAAAAATTTCTGGTAGGTAAAATAGCAAACAAGTTAGTTTGAACATTGTAGAAAAAATCGATCTCGGCTAAATGAAAACTCCAAAATCAAACGCGGTTTCCAAATCTGTGCTCCTGCACATAAATTAGTCGGATTTATTAAAAAATAGCGATTTGAAATTTTAGACGAAACATGAAAAACTACACAAAGGTCCCCCTTGTTACTTTTGCTCAAAAATTGCATTTGAAATGATTTCCCGAAAAAATCACTGGTTGGTAGAGATGGGCGATGTTTCACGTACCTGGGATTTTTACTTGTATTAAAAAATCACTGATGTTACTAATAGGCGAATTTTGCTGCTACTTAAACTGTGATTGCTACTTTAAAAGTGATTTCGATTTCTACTTAAAATCACTGCTATTTAAACTATGACTTCTACTTAAACTGTGATTGCTAGTTAAAACGTGATTGCTCCTGAAAATCACAACTGTTCGGGCGCTTCGTTATTTACCGCTTGAATATCCCAAAAATAGTCATCTTCTTCCCTCCGAGAGGCCGCACGGAGTCTTCCGCCGTGATTTCCAGTACGAACAAAAACCTTTCTAGAACTCGCTGAAATATTAATTCCATCATTTTAGAACATGTGCCTTGCGTACTTGTCACATCTTTCGTTTACTTTGTGGGTGAAATATAATTCGTAGATTAAATACAGTTCGGCGTAAATTGTGTGTCGCCATCAATTAAGAGCCGAAGTTCCAATTGATGCGGACATTATCGCCCTGTGGAAGCAACAGACCTTGGATTGCCGCCATTATTATCGTCATAACCGCCCTGGACGTGCTTAAGCCACTTGTGATCACCCGCCAGGCCGTTGGATAGGCTAATTGTATAGTGACATTTTATCAGTTATCCGCATTGATAATCTCCCTCGTATTTGGACATTATTTTTAACATTTTGGATACTAGCGGTTGACGCCGTAATATTTCAGCGGCGGAAGAACTAGGACACTTTGTATTCGTTCGCCCATTGCTCACCGATCCTCCGAATTTATTTTGCGTGAAGAAAATAATAATTTATATGTATCTATATGTACAGGATGTGGAATTGGTTCACGCAGCATAGGGATTTACATGTTACATTCTTAATGTTCAAATATTGGCTCCCCAAATTATTTTAGAGAAAAAGTGTAAATATGTTTCTTGTAGAGAAATAAATACTCTACCCAACCGCCTCCTTACTTATTTTTTACTTTCCATACAAAAGGAAAATCGAGGAAATTAAAACTACTATTTTAGCAAAAATATGTGGTGCCTTGGAATTGTTGGAACAAAAATCCGTTGAACGTTCCGAAATTTGTGATTAAAACATTAACGTGACAGCTAACGTTCAACGGCTTATTGTTTCAGCAATTCCAAGGCACCATCTATTTTTGCTAAAATAGTAGTTTTAATTTCCTCGTTTCCCCTTTGTATGGAAAGTAAAAAATAAGTAAGGAGGCGGTTGGGTAGAGTATTTTTTTCTCTACAAGAAACATATTTACACTTTTTCTCTAAAATAATTTGGGGAGTCAATATTTGAACATTAAGAATTTAACATAGACATCCCTATGGTGCGTAAACCAATCCTACACCCTGTATGTATCGACTTGCTGCTGGGGTCAGACTATCCGTTATTGCACCGACCTGGTTACACGAGAGCCTTCCAAACTACCCTTGGATGGGTTTTTTCTCGTACCGTACAGAGATCTGCCCCTCGGTTTGGCATACAGTGGGACGAACTGTAGAAATTAGTGGACATATCGGAATATAAAAACCACACTAAAGATTCTTCAAAATGTTATTTGACTAATCTTGAACAATTGCGAGCTTTTTTTAAACACTCAATAAATATAACTTATGCTAAAAATAAGTTTTGACTGTACGTTGAGGAAAATGCATAAGGAGTAATTAAATCCGATAACGGAAATAATTACAATGTATTTTATAAATATATTATAAAAATGTTAATCTACCACTTTTTTGATTAAACATTAAAAATTAGTAAATCACAATAACTTTAAAACGGCTAACTCAAAATGAATAAAATTTGAAGAAAATTCAAAAGTTTTGAAAAGTACTTGAATAGACCTATAAAAATATGCAATAAAAATAGGGTATTTTATTAAAAAAAAATAAGGTGTACTTGCCTTGAACTTAGTGATACCATTCAGATGGAACTAATAAGATCAGTAAATAGATATTTGTGAAGTTTTATCTGAAACCGTTTTTCTAACATAATTTTTTTAGATATTTCGATATGTCCACTAATTTCTATGGTTCGCCCCACTGTGCGGCGTCTCCGCTTCCATCCTTTGGTGACCAACTATTAAGGCACACCACTTCCTCGTTGACAGTAATGCCTCATCTCCGCCATCCAAGAGGTGACACAACCGACGCTCTGCCTCCCAGCGAGACGCAAATTCTGAGCAAATCCAGAGCGACCCACCCCTCATTGACTGTCGTCTGCTCAACATGTTCGGTCTCCAACTTCTGCTCTCTAAGTGTAATAGTACCAGCTAAACCATCACCAGTCCCGCCTAATCATGATAATCACGTCGCCCTCACCAAAGCAGTTTCTCGCGTATGGGAGCTGGATCAAGTGAACTGTCAGCCTCGACTATCTCCAGCTGAGCAGCAATGTGAGGACCTTTTCAAGGCCACCACAATCCATGACATCTCGGGCAGGTACTGCGTCGCACTTCCGTTGACACACGTTCACCTGGGTCAATCCCACAACGTTGGCAGTTCCATCGCCTCAAGCCGTAGCTGCAATGTGATCTGGAGCTTCATGAGGCATATCAGGAAATTGTGCAGGATTACTTGACCAATCATCACATGGAACGGATGCCGCCAAAGGAATATGCGGCATCGGTCGCGTATTTCAACCCTCATAACCCGTTTTATTGTCCTGATGACCGTCCATCTGAAATTAGGGTCGTTTTTAATTCATCCTGTCCCACCTCCTCTGGAAAATCCCTCAATGACCTCCTAATAACCGGCCCGAAGTTAAGCGGACATCTCTTTGCTACTGATTGAAGCTGACCATTGTGACCTGCAGCGCATCTTATAACGGTTCTCCCTCAAAGAGCCAGTCACTACTTAAGACCGTCACCTACGGCGTCTCGTCTGCTCCGTACCTCGCTTTGCGGACTATTCAGCAACTAGCTATTGACGAATAATGTGACACGGAAGACGAAGCCATCCATCTCCGACAAGAGTTAATTCACCTCCTTATAGCGGGCAGGTTCTAACGTCGCAAGTGGCTTTCTCAATCTCCCGCTCTCCTTGCGGGCATCCTGGAGGAACATTGTCGTCTCCCAGCCTCTCCAGACGCCCTACATTTGAAACAAGACCCACTGGTCAAGGTTTTTGGTCTCAAATAAGATCTAGACAGCGACCTATTTCGCCTATTCCTTGCGAGGGTCCTCGGAACGCGGCTGAATTTTCATTCCCTGAGGTGGTTGGGCCCTGTGGTGCTCCGAGCTAGGCTTTTCATCCAATGTCTTGAAGCTGGATTGGGATGAGGTGCGCCTGAAGCAGTCACCTAGGTGTGGCAGCAATTCTTAGCAGAGCTCCCTCTGCTTGAAGACTTTTCATCAACATCAACATTACCCGATTTTGCTACGCTTTTGAACTGGGATTCGCTGCCATGGTCTACCCGCGGGTCACCCCTAACGTGGGTCGCCTTGTATCGCCCTTCTCGCTTCGAAGTCGGGTCGCTCCGCTGAAAAAGGTTAACATCCCCCACCTTAAGCTCTGCAGTGCCCATCTGCCCATCAAATTAATAATCTCCCTGCTCAATAAGCTCTGCAGTATCAGCATTCGTTGAGGATATGCCCTCGACGACTCCACAGTAACACTGTCATAAATCGCTGAAAAACCTTCGTGGCTAACCGCCTCCGAGGATAACCCAGCTGATTGCGCGTCTCGAAGATTGCTTCCAGGTGAACTACATGATCACCCTTTATGGTGGACTTGGACCTAAATAGCTGCAAGACCCCCGCCGGTGGTGGCCATTTGAAAGCCTAAGTGTACGTGCACACTACAAGCCGGGCCGAGCGTGCGAGAAAGTGTGCACATACGCTGCGAGTCGTCTTGCTAGTTTTTCTCTGGCTTTTGAGATTTTAATAATGGACTCAACAATTTTAACGTAGAGATTCCATTAATTACTAACTGGTTAAAGCGAAGTACATACTTAAAAAGGTGGAGGGTCGTTTAACAAAACAAAATACTAATTTCCGATTTAGTGTTACAGCCACCGAAAAATTAGCAGTTATTCGTGGATGAATTTTTCAACCGTATTTGGTACTCGCATCACAATCTGCTTCAAAACACAAACTGATCTGTCTTTACTCGCACGGCTCGGCTCGGACACGCTCGGACTCGCACAGACTCACGTGCAGTGTGCACACCGCCTATTCCTATAATAGATTTATGTTTCGAGCGTTTACTCGCAAGGCTCGGCCCGGTTTTGCTCGGCGTGCAGTGTGCACGTATCCTTACTCATATAAATGTACCGTAGGCGGTGGAAGAAAACCGCTCCCTTCCCATCCAGAGCTTGCTTGTGATACCGGCGCGCCTTGGACTGGAGTGTCATTTTTTCACCCTCACTCGCCTGCAGCGCGTCGTCGCATATTGTCGTCGTTTTTCCAGAAATATTTTCTCGACAGTGACGGTATCCAACGTGTTGGAGTTCGTATCTGAACTCGTATACACTTACCGCTATCCAGCGCTACTGCCGAAGGCACCGACCTTGTCATCGATGGTGCATGCCTATGTGCACAATCTTCACTCCGATGCTCTGGCTACTCACGCCCTTCGCCAGTTGTTGTAACCGCTGCTTGAACTGTAAGCCTCGCTCTGTTATCCAGCCTATGGGCTCTCTACAATCTGATAGCATCTGCACCTCTGTATTATTTCTCCGAGTTGGCATTGATTATGCCGGGCCATTCAACATCACTACCGGACGCATCCGAGGTGCTAGTGTCACGAAGGCCTACATCTATGCTTACATCTGCTTCGCCACCAAAGCTGTGTATAGGGAACTCGCCTCTAATCTCACCACTGCCTGATTCATCGCTGCATACCGTCGATTTGTCGGCCGTCATGCTCACAGCACTGACATCTTGATAATGGAACGAGTCGTTGGTGTCCGGGAGTTTAACGACCTATCTCGGTTTCTCTCTTTTTCGAAGCACCAAGCCATCATCGCTGCCTCTGAGTATCGACTGGTGGTTCATGCCACCTTCTGCGCCTTACTTCTGACGACTCAGGAAAACGGCTGTGAAATGCGCGAAGCACCGTCTCCGCCGGTTCGTCGGAACACAGCAGCTCTTTTCACCGTTCCCACCCAGTCGAAGGGTTGCTCAATTCTCGTCCCCTTTGCTCGTTGTATTTTGATCCGTGCGATTTTGGAGCACTTACACCGTGACATTTTCTCATTCAGAGGCCCCTCAACGTCAGCTAGTCCCACACATTTGGAATGATTTCTGCAAGCGCTGGCAAACCGAGCACCTCCATAATTTGCAGCGGCGCTCAATTCATCAGGAACCCTCGTCCTCATCAAGAAGGACAACGCGCCGCCGCTAAACTGGCCTCTGGGTCAAATCTCCAGCACGTTCCCTGGACAAGATGGAATTGTCCGGGTCGCCGAAGTCAACACCGCCATGGGATCTACAAGCATCCGTCAGTGAAGTCGCCGCTATTGTTATCGCCCTAACCGCCCGGGGACGGGCTGAAGCCACCTGTGATCACCCAAAACCGGGATAGGATAGTGACATTTTATTAGCCCTAATGACAACTGTTCCCTAAACAGTGATTGGTACTTAAACTGTGACTGTTATTTAAAAAGTAAATGTAAGAAGACGATACAACTTGGTATTT
Organism: Ocypus olens; assembly: GCA_910593695.2. Lineage (NCBI taxonomy): Eukaryota > Metazoa > Arthropoda > Insecta > Coleoptera > Staphylinidae > Ocypus > Ocypus olens. The sequence continues at coordinate 23,364,793 of OU343056.1, forward strand.
CTAAATATGATTTTATATTCATCAGTTTATATTTCTATTTTTGCAGGTTTTTGTATTTAAATTTAAAATAAATATTTAATAAAAATGACAAATATTTATTATAAAAATGCCAAACTACCATAACATTACCATTTAAAATGAAATCAACTACTACTTATCTTTTAATAATTATTAATTCATTCATTGACAAGTTGTAAAAAATAATGTTTTTTCCCCGCGTGAAATCGAACCTCAAACTCAATGAGAAAACCACCGAGTTCAACGACTTTGTGCTACTCGGCTATCGCGTGATTTAATAATCCAAAATTATTATTTTCATCCTATGAAAACAAAAATTATAAAAAAAATTGTGTTACTTCGGTATAACAATAGGTTAAAATTTATAAATATAAGTTCTAACATAGCATATGTTTACCAGCCAGGATTACAGTTACAGTTTAAAATCACAGTCATAAAAAGTAGCAATCACAAGTAGCAACGTGATTCAAAAGTAGCAGTTTTGTCCATCTCCACTGGTTGGATTCGTAGTTTCTATACGTCACTGTAAAGATCTCATCGATACCCATCAGAAAATGGATTTGCTCAAGAACAAATTTGAAGCTCGAGGCGCGTTCGCAAAGAATCCTAGAAAGTGTATAAAATCGAAATAATCAACTTTTTTAATATACATCTTAGACCACTGATTCCCAAAGTGGTCCAGGTGGACCCCCAGGGGTCCACGGGAGACTCGACAGGGGTCTACGTTGGCGTGAAAATAAAATGGAGATTCACAAGTTGTAAGTGGAGGTCCACGGAAATTTATCTGGTTTCGATAGTAAAGAACAAAAATGTTGGCTTGGCTTTACCTATCAATGTAGGCAGATAACACACTACTCAAAAAAATTAAAGGAAGCAAAAAGGTTTTCAGGTTTTTTGGCTAACATTTTCTAGGAGCTGCGGTTCTCATGCAATCCTAACAGATAGCGCGAAAAAATAATATTGCAAAGTTTTTGCTTCCTTTTTTGGTCCACGGGTTTAAAAAAAAAGGCCGGCATAGGGATCGATAGGCTGTTTATTTAGCATTAATTTCCTTTCTTTTAAAGCTCCCTTAATTTTTTTGAGTAGTGTATTTTAAGAAGGTCGGCGACTGTTACTTATAAAAACTTGCATATTCTATATTCAGTATTAATAATATCGGCACTTTATTCATTTTCCATCTTGTTCGCGATGAAATTCTGTTTAATTCACGCGATATAGTACTCCAAGTTTTAACGCCTTTTCGAACTCCGACAATTTTCCGATGCTCGTCATTGTGTATTGCCGTCGCCACTGTTATTAACGCCTCCTTATTTAATGCAACGATTGAAATCACTGTTTTAATGATTGCTCCCAATTGCAACTACCGAGTGATCGTAATGTTGTATTTGGAATATTACTTTTGAACTACCAGGAAAGAGGAGTAGTTAGCATATACAAAAAAAATACTTTACAGAAACGCTCACGCATATAAAATAAACGATATTCGAAAACACATTTTAACCAAATTAATAAACCATTCCACATAACAGAGGTTTTGTAATATTTTTCATACTTAAAAAAATATTGGAAATAAACAAAAAAGGTTACGAAATCTTAACAAAATCGTGTCAGTTCTTAGAATTGTCAAATTAGAGTTCAAAGTTTTATGTTAATCGCTCTAAGCTTATGCAGCGCACACAGTCAAACACACACCGACACCATTTTTTTCCTAGAAATCGTTGAAATCTAATAGTTAGTTATTATACGAATGTGGAATGTACGTAATTAGTCCCGCAAGAAAAAGTTTACTCAAATGACCACTGGAATTCGATTATTACACCCGATTTTGGATAAAATCAATTACTATCACCTGGTGTCACGTAACAACAAAACAAGGTAGCGATGACTTGTCAAAATTTGACCAAATTTGACAGTACTAAGGGAACTAACCCAAGTGTTCCTCTCCGATTTTAATGAAATTTGTTGTATTTGTAGAGGGGGCCAAAATATTCGATACGTATTGTTTTGTAAACTTAGGGTGTAAACTCGAAAATCAGCCAAATTTTTGTTTTTGGCTGTAACTTCTGAACTGAGGAACACACCAGGGAAAATTCACGATCCAATGGCTCTCAAAGGGTAAAGCAATCGCGAAGTGTTTATTTATTTATTTATTTAACGCTACTGCATTTACATGGTAAACTACATAAATATACAGGGTATTTTTTTTATCGTGGGCCATAGGATTTTACATGCTAAAAATTATACCTTGTGTTAATGTATATTTTATCATAAAATTTGGAAATTTTAGTTAGTAATACATCAATTATTTTTCTACATGATGCGCTTAGTCAGAATAATTTAAACATGTTTTATTCCAGTAAAAAATGAAATGATTTTAAATAAATAACTGAGCAAAAATAATCAAAGTACCTTGAATTGCTGAAATGTCGGATTGATTCGTGAATTAATTTCATTTTTCAATGGAATAAGACATGTTTAAGTTAACGTAATTAAGCGCATCATGTGGAAAAGTCATTGATTTATTACTAACTAAAATTTTCTTTAAAATGATATGTTAAAATATACATTAACACAAGATATAATTTTCAGCATGAAAAATCCTCTGGCCCACGATAAAAAAAACATACTGTATACACAAATACATTGTAGGCTATAAATATGAAACATTGAAACATTACAAAAATACAAAACTCTATACATGTGCATACAGACATACACATTTTAAAATAACAATATAAAATAAAATTTTATAAGCATGAACGCATACACGTACACGTTACAGCGCGTTTCTACACTGGGCTTTAAATTGAAAGTAAGAAACTCCGACGAAATCTATTGCTGTATTGTTTACGTTTTTAACAATACGTGCAATGGAGCAGTGCATGCCATACGTAGTTCTATGATGGTTCGTGTATAAAAAAAATTGCCGATAGTAATGCTTTAGAAGGTTCATTAATGTTAATAAGGCTTAGCAATTGCTCTTCAATTGATGATTCCGTTCAGCACCTTAAACAAAAATGAGAGATCCATTTCTTTTCTACGAATATCCAGTGATTTGAGACCTACATAAATACATGATTGTTCGGGTGTCAAATAGATTCCTTGGAAATTTAATTTGTGTTTGTTTTGCACCGATTCCAATCTAACTACATGAGTCCTATACACAGGTGACCATATAAGGCAGCAATATTCAAGATGTGATCTGATCAGGGTATTGTATAGAATTACCAGCGCGCGGACGTCCTTAAAATCGGTTGTGCTCCACTTTATGAACCCAAGCATTTTATTGGCCTTGTAGTACGTCAAGTCTGACCTTTTTGTACTTATATACGTTGTGTTTAATTTTTGTAGTAACCCTTAATTATTTAACAGATTCGTTACGAGTGTCGATGCGTGTTGGTTAGGTTTAGGTAAATAAAATGCTTGTTTGTTGAACGAATGGACGTTTATTCATTTGATTTATTAGTTCTGGCATTTGCATTGGTACACCAAAGAGTATGTTATTTGATATATGAACACATACCCTTGCTGTACCAATAGATCTGGGAAAACCCTGTGAGAAAACCAGTCTCAGAATTATTGTCGAACATTTTACAAAACAATATTGCAAGAAATTGAGATTTACAACTGTCGTACTTTTTCTTTGACCAGACCAGAATACGTATGACCCAGGATTGTTTGTAAGGACGTGAGGTTTGGCAATTGACCTCTTTGCTTGATATCGATAAAACTTTCAACTAGATCTCAATGAATAATTTACACAATCGGTGACCTTGACTATACTCTTTCGTTCGGAGAATAAGATTACCATCAGAAATTGATAAGATTACCATCAGAAATTGGGTGCTCTTTTCCTAGCGCTCAAAGCGTCTTGGCGATACACCCTTTCTATACAACCCATGATCCTAGCGCTCAAAGCGTCTGGAGGTTGTAAAGAAATTAATACGTTCAATAATGACAAGTTAAAGTTATTAGACATTAGATTTTGGAGGTTCTTTTCCTAGCGCTCAAAGCGTCTTGGCGATACCCCCTTTCTACACAACCCATGGTCCTAGCGCTCAAAGCGTCTGGAGGTTGTGAGAAAGTAATTCGTAGTATAATGTCTTCTAACTCAGGTTAGTCATTCTTTCTCCGACGATTTTGCACTTCGTGGCAAAGTAATAACTCAGATGTGAATAGTTTCACATTTCGTTGCAGAGTGATTACTCGGATGCAGTTATTCATTGAGACAAGTTCACTTTAGACATTAAAGAAATTACTCACCCTGTATGTTGTCGAATCACTCACTGATTCTCACCATTCTATTTCCATCATGGAAATCCTCCCGAATTTTGTAATCCCGTCCCTTTTATCATCTAATTTGCCCCCGCCACATTCAGAAATACACGTGCCAAATTGCCTCGTGTATGTTTAAGTTCATGAACTTTCCCGTGAATTTACTTATTAGTATTTTTCTGGTCTTGTTTTGGACGTTGAATTTTATGAATTGCATTTTTCTGAATCTCGGTCAGGAGGATGTTTACGTTTTCTTCCCGGTGCTAAGTGTGATTTTAGATGATACAAGTTAAAGAGTTCTTTTTACGAGGCGTATTTTTCAGCGTGGATGTGTTGTTGTTTATTTTAGTGATGTTATTCCGACCGCGAGGCCGCGCGTGTCTCAACTTCTTGCTTACATTATCTTTTACGATTGATATTTATTATGCGCTGTTATGATTATTGTGTGAATTACATTTATCAGATTATTACAATTACGAATGATTTTGCTGAAAAAAATATTACATTCATTATTTTTATTACGGGACCCATGTACTCATTACAGCCTTGTTGATTATATGATCGATATGTAGATTATAGGATAGCTTAGAAACTACTATCACACCCAAGTCTCGTATCATATGTACTTTGCATAGGAGAATACTATTCAGAGTATAAATGAACTTGATCGGGTCCAGACATTGCGAAAATGGCATGAATTTGCAGTTGTTTATGTTCAGTTGCATATCATTGGATAAACACCATCTATTAATTAAGGTTAAATTACTTTGAATGGTAATACAGTCAGCTAAGCCTCTAACTTTTAAGAATATTTTTAAATCATCTGCAATAATAAGTGTGGACAGGTGAGTTCGTCTGATATATCATTAATAAAAATAGAAAATAACAATCCCAAATGAGATCCCTGAGGAACCCCAGAGGTTACATGGAATGCGCTTGAGACATAACCATTTATTTTAACAGAATGAACTCTATGTGTTAAATACGATTTAAACCATTTTAGCAAAGGATCACCCATACCGTAGGTACTCAGTTTTTGTATCAATATCGAATGGTTTACACAATCGAATGCTTTGCTAAAATTGGTATAAATTGAATGAACTTCAGATCCACTTTCAAACGCGCGAACTATGTAATTAGTGAAGATCAACAGGTTTGTTTGTGTGGAACGACTTGCGTAAAAACCATGTTGATTTTCAGTAATTATATTACGGAATACTCCAAATAATCGTTTGTATAATAATTTTTCAAAAAGTTTCGGTATGACCGAGAGTATGGAAATAGGTCTATAGTTTCTAGTGCTAGTTTTGGAACCAGCCTTATGAATTGGTGTTACATATGCCGACTTCCATGCATCAGGAAAGACACCAGAACTTAATGACAATGAAAAAGTTTATACAACGGATAGTATAGTATGCAACTACAGTTACGAAGAAATATTGGGTGTATATTGTCAGGGCCAGGGCCACCAGTGATCTTTAATTGAGAGACTTCGTGTAGTACTTGCTCAGGAGTTATGTCAATATTGTTTAAGTTAACTGATATATCAGACGTAAAAGTTGATGTATGTTCAGTAGCTGGTTTATAAACTGAAGAAAAATACTTAGCAAATAAGTTTGAGATTTCTTCACCTAACATAGCACTGGTATCTTCACATGTTATTAACATTGGTACTCCACACGACTTATTTTTCTGATGAACAAAAGACCAAAAAGACTTAATATTATGTGGAATTGACTATTCAACATTATCTAAGTACCTTCTATAACATAACATAGTTTCCGACTCACATTGTGTTCTGATATCAGCAAATACCTTATAATCAGAATCACTAGTGCTTAGCTTCCACTTTTTATGCGCTTCCTTTTTAGATTTTATCATACGAATGAGTTTTTTGGAAAACCAAACGGGGTAAGAATTATAATTGACACGTTTTTTCGGCACATATAAATCTATAGCAAAATAGAAGATATCATATAATATCTGATTGGCGGTATTAACATCCGAACAACTATTAAAATAAGACCAGTCAACACATGCCAGGAAATTATTAATCTGATCGTAATTAGCACGCTTAAAATCAGGCGTATAATGAATACTATCCACTATAGAGTCGCAGCTTTCTGAACTAAAACAAGCACTTAATGAGGGATGATATCTGTCAGGTGCAATTATTGGTGGACATGTGACCACTGGTAAGGATTCATAATTTGAGAAACATAGATCTAGTGACACACCATATTCATTCCGATTTGAATTACATTGATTTAAACCGATAGAACCCAAACTATCACAAAATAATACTTATATCGGAGAGCAAAGATTCGTTGGAGTAAGGCCACAGTTATCATGATCTTCGACCCGTTTAATATTTGGAAAATTGAAGTCTCCGATAACAATAATTTTATAATCAGAGTAAAATAAGTTTTTGCAATGGTCCGTATAAACACTTAAAAGAGAATTAGGCGAAATGTAGCAACAGCATAATATAATTTTCATAGATCCACTAATCATTTTCACGCTTATCATTTCCAAGGTGTCAGTCGGTATTCTGGTTGATTGCAGATTCTTCCTAATTGCAAGAAGCACGCCACTTCCCCTAGTTTTTGTACTTGTCGTAGCTGAACGGTCGCACAGTGGGCGAAATACTTAAAAACATGGCCGAAAGTCGAAAAAATTACATTTGTAATTTGTAATTTTGGTTTATTATTATCAAAAGATAAGTCTAATGTATTAAATGCCATTGGACCTAAAGCGATATCTCCCCGTACACGCATTGAACCGTCACTTGAAATTTTGTGAGTCCCGCGTGCACGCATTTCAGTTTGCGTTGTAACACAGATCAGTTGCATGGAGTGAATCAAATTGATACCGGACAAGATGGATAATGTTTCTGAAGGTATGTACTACGTTTTGTCATACAATATTATTGTATATATTTTACACGTATCATTTCTTGTTGAGACTATTTTGAATATGATTTTACTTCGAACATCAATCTTCGTTAGAGTAGATGTCAGGATTTCCAGGCATTCCTGTCTTGAATCCTTGTTTGCAATAAACTTTGAAGTATAGAGAAGTGGCCCGAACAAAAATTAGCTGCGAATATCTGCGAATTTAATTTTTATGGCCAAAAATAGAAAATCAATGTTAAAACAATGTATTGTTATTCGTAATTCATGCAACTCATAGTATCATGTACATTATAATTAAGTAATTATAAATAATTCAAATAAAAATGTGAAATTTCGGAGTTCGACAAACAATTTAAAAATTAAATACAATATCTGTCACTTATACGAAGAAATAAGTTATAACTACAAATTTACATGAATTAACATTTACAAACACTTGTTTATTAAGTTAAATTTATTATTTTAGGTTCAAATCGAGATGTATTTTATACACGGAAGGAAATATTTATATTGTTGCAAAAAGCAACAGGCAAAAAAGTTACTCTGAGAAATTAAAATTCATAGAGGGCGAGTTATCGATTTTGCACGAATGCAATATTGTGGCTACTTTAGACATAAGAATTTTTTTTCCCAAAATGCTTACACAAATTAAGCAAACGTGGCAAGCAGTTACGAGAAAATTAGATCTCTTTTTGAAAAAAAAAATGAAGATTGGCTTAATATACATCTATCTTTTTATATAATCCCTCAATCTGGAACGCCAATACCGATCAGTTCTCTAACGTGAACACCGACCAGATCTTGTTCTCTAACACGAAGTAAAATGGGTCGCCCTATGTTGTACTTCAATTTATCTAGTAAAAGATCTAAACGTAGAAAAACTAAAGAAATGAGAACAAAATATACACCAGAAGAATTGGCATATGGGACGCACATGAGTTTGCGAACTGCCGGGAAATTGGATTGTGCAAAAATAGTACAAAATGTAACTTCAGGTAGTCCAACAAAAGCTGCAAAGTATCAGGCAACAATTGAACGAGAGTATGAGCAGACAATATCGGGAGACAAGGCTCTTTCAATTGTGGTACAAGCTAAACTTTCTAAGTCGCAGTATAATGTAATAAGAGATTCCATGAAAGAAAATAAATGCAAACTATATCCAAGCTATGGAGAAGTGCAAAAAGCTAAAGAGAGATGTGTACCTGAACATGGATCCATAACAATTACCGAAACTTCTACAGAAGTTCAACTACAAGCCTTATTGGATCATACGTATGAACGTATTTTAAATGTTCAAAAGGAAGTATTGTCATCTTCTTCGGCCCATAACTTAAATGAATTAAATCTCATTCTTAAATGGGGATGTGATGGAAGTTCAGGTCAGAGTGAATACAAACAGCAATTCACCAATGCAGATGACATGGATTCAAGCATATTCATAAGTTCGATCGTGCCTTTACAGCTCACAGGAAGAGACAACGAAACTGGGTACGATTTTGTCATTTGGAAAAATCCTAGACCTGCCTCTCCAAGATTTTGTCGTCCAATTCGGTTGCAATTTATTCACGAATCCACAGAAGTAACTTTGAACGAAATGAAATACATTGAAGATCAGATATCATCGCTCCAGTCTTACAAGACGTTTATAGATGGTAAAGTTTTATTAGTCAATTTTAAACTTGCATTTACAATGATCGACGGTAAAGTCTGTAATGCGGTAACACAAACTTATTCCACGCAGCATTGCTATTTGTGCAACAGTACTTCTAAAGATTTCAACAACTTACAAAAGGTGACTACTTTGCCATGCAATCAGGACTATTTTAAGTTTGGGCTTTCAACATTGCATACGTGGATTCGCTGTTTTCAATGTTTGTTACATCTTTCGTACAAACTCGATATTAAAAAATGGCAGGCACGCGCCGAATCTGATAGACAACAAGTTGCCGCACGAAAAGAAATCATTCAAGATGGATTAAAAGCAAAACTGGGTATCATTGTTGACCATCCGAAACCTAGTTTCGGGAGCTCAAATGATGGCAATACTTCTCGACGTTTCTTCCAAGATGAATTATTTTCAAAATCTTTCAGTTATTAAATAAATACACCTTGTTCAATACATTTTGCACGCTATTTCAATTTTTAAACTAATTTTTACGTTCCATGATACGCTTTGCTTATATGCCGTCTAGACGCCATATTGGAGCATCCATTGTAAATTTGATGAATCATTTCAATAACTGATCATTAATTAAGTATACGTACCCATTTTTGTGGATATAGTATGACATTTAGACTTTTGGCCACGTTTTTGAACATTTCGCCCACTGTGGGTCGGTGCGGTACACTGCGTATCGGTAATCGATAATCTCATTATCCATGATTGAAGAATGTAGCCACGTTTCAGTTAGAGCCAAAATGTGGTAATCCTCGGATAAACAGGAGCTGTAGAAATGTATAAGTTTTGTCCGCAGGCCCCTCACATTTTGGTTGTATAACGAGAGACGCCCCAAATGTTTTGGTATATACGATTTAACTAACTTGTCGGAGGAGTCATACGCCGCTTGTAGTTTGGGCCACGAGGAAAAAACTCCTTTACCGCAATCCCAATAGGCCATAAGTTAGGATTTGAATTAGAGATTCTCTAATGCCAACTTTGAAAGAACAGGTATCCTCGTTACTTGTTAGTAGAAAGCATTTAGCATTATTAATGTTGACCACATCAGTCAAATACTGAATAATATCAGCATCTGTAATACCCGGCTTCACTCTTCCAACATACAACCACTGTCTTCTTTCCGTCGAGCATAAGAGAGGAGAATTATTAGCTGTAGAGTTACCAACGATGATAGGGTTCCGTTTAGTTTGCGACTTTGCGACTTAAACGATGGCGGTATTCTGACTATTCGATGCTCCGATAGGTTTGCGTTTTCTAGCGATAACTTCGGATTCAGAAGTAACAGATATTTGTTTGTTACCTTCGCTGATTCCATCGGAGTTAGAATTTTTCGCTAACAACGATTTATACGGAATATTACGTGGCGAGTGAGAGTCGGTGAAATCAATTAATGGTGTTGTACTTATTCGAGGAGTATCTCCCGAATCAGTTGAAATATTGGAACTTGAGGGAATATTTATTTTAAGGTTTGATTTCGACTTTGAAGTACTCATTTTACTATTGAAATTTGTACTCGTTACGGTTCTCATAAGGTTATGAATGAGCAAAGTGTGTTCATGTAAAATTTCTAAAACTGTCAAGTGCTCCGCTAGTTTTATCGTTTGATAGTTGGAAGCAATTTTCGCAGGACCAAGCAATCGTATTATTTTCAGCTATAGCCTTAACAATAGTTTTATTGAATCCAACGCATTTATTCCCATGAAAAACACGAGAACAACGCGCGCAGCGTAAAATATCAGCATCTACAGTCAGAGAGCAAATAGCACAGATAGTATCTGACATATTGCACATATTATAAAAGTATTTAAAAAGTATTTAAAAATATATGTTCTGTTAATAATAAAACACAAATATAAGACAGATAAATAACCACCTATAGTTGTAAACAGTCCAATATACAACTGAGTAAACATTTTAAAACCAGGTTTCAAGATTAAACGAAAATAAAAGTAATCACCAAACAATTAACAAATTAGGTATAAGACAGGGGCACAAGTCTTCACACTGCGCGGTCTTTGGCAGTGGCTATATAAACGAACAGGAAGACCACGGTAAGGAAAATTTGATGAGATGACAGGAGAAATTCTCAAAATTATTCTAAATGTTAAGTATAGGCAACCAATTAAATTTACGATTAGCCATAACTGATGAATTGATGAATTAATTTTAGGTTATCTATACATTATTGGTCAATAATTATTAGTGTGAACCACCCAACAAGAAATAGCTTCTTATTGATTTAATTTACTTGTTTCAACGTTAAACAGGGGATACTGAATAAATATAACACTATTATGCACAAAATAAACACAAACAATCACATGTATGTGAACACAATAATATACCCAGAGGGTGTGTGAAAATTGAAAGATATATAGGTTTAAGATTTTGAAACGGGTTAAGAGCCATCGGAATCGCCAATTTTGCGCTTACGCATTTGAGATGGGCTTCTATGTATTTACCCATAATAATAATAATAGTTTATTACGGGACATGCCCATTAGTACAAATACATGAAAAAAAAAATCATCAAAATAGTACAGTGAGCAGAAATTAATTGAAAATGTAACTTACAAAAAAAAAATCAAGAATTGATATATATACAATTTTTTACTTTCTCCGTTACGAAGTACGAGAAAGTATTGTGATCGTGATTTTTTTTTCAAAAATTTTTTTTACGGAAATATCCGTTTTGGGGTCCCTAGATGCCATTTCAACAAAAAAAATTTGTGTCTGTGTGTGTGTGTGTGTGTGTGTGTGTGTTTCTGTGCGCGCTGTATCTCAAAAACTAATAGACCAATTGATATGAAACTTTGAACATAAGTTTTATTTGATAATCCGAAGAACTGAAAAGCTTTTGGTAAAATTTCGTACACCGGAAGTGGGCGTTTACCTTAACTGTTTTTTGTTTTTTGCCAATATTTTCTTAAATATGAAAAATATCACAAAAACATTTAAACAAATATTGAAGAAAATAAAGAAATGCGATTATTTTGTTTGAAAACATTTTTCATAAAATCATTGTTATTCGAGAAAGAAATTTATTAATTTTTTTTTCATTTTTGGTATACAATTATGAAACGCTAATAGTTAGAGCAAATTTATGTTAATAATAATTGTAGAGAATTCCAAAATGAACAATTTATGAAGAATAAGTTTTTTTCGAAATCTCTTTAGTTTTTGAGTAAACTGAGTTTTTGAATCTGAAGTTCATTTTTCCATCCTTCATAATTTTGACGTTTTAAACGTCAGTTTTATCCGAGTCTACGAAACGTTCGATGCACACTTAAAATATGATTTAAATTGAAAATAAACCATGGAAGCGTAAATATAAATGATACCATCAAGTCGGAGAAAGTAACATGATGGCCACATCACCATTTTTTTAGCATAATTGCGCAAAATATGAGGCTGAGAAAAATACAAATATATACATATATACCTATGAGCATACTGCGAGAAGTAGCTGAAAGGACAAGAAAATATAAATTTAAATATGACATTTTGATAAATCCAACCTATTTAATGTACGCTTAAATGATTGCAAATTAGTAAAAAATAAATCAAAACAGCAATTGCTTAACATCATATTTGATAACCTCATAACTCTAGTTAACGGTTCATTATGGCCATAGTTGGTAGTATGAAATGGAATTCGAAATAATTTACCATAGCGCTGTGTACCTTCTCTCTTCGGGTACCAAAAGTCAACAAAGCTTAATAATTGAGGACTGTCTACATAAATATTAAGTAGTTTAAATAAAAATATTAAGCTAGCTCTAATTATTCTATCTTCCAGCAATGGAATATGCAGATGCATTGCAAGATCATTATATCTAAGAGATATAATTGGTATGTGAAGCCTAAACGCTACTAGCCGTAAAAATTTGTTTTGAACTTTATTCAAATACTTTGTTAAATATTTTGAATGCGGGTTCCATATCATTGAGAACAAGAACAAGAGAAATATATAGAGTTTTTAGAGTGTCAATACTAAAATCTTTGCCAAATCTAGCAATGAAACCTAACACGTTTAGACTTTTATTTGTTATCGTTTTTATATGGGACTGAAAATTTAGCTTGCAATCAAAAATCACCCCGAGATCCTTTATTTCCATTACTTTATCCAATTCAATGCCATCTATGTTATATGAAGCATTATTGTTACTACTAAGCAATCGAGAAAAGTTCATATACTTACATTTGACAATATTTAAATGTAGATTATTGTGGGTACACCATGTAAATATATTATCTAAATCTTCTTGAAGAAGTACTACATCGGCAGAACAGCTAACGTTCCGAAATAACTTTAAATCGTCCGCATACAACAACACTTGAGAATGTCGAATGACATTAACTATATCATTAATGAATATATTAAATAAAATCGGACCTAGATGTGTTCCTTGCGGTACACCCGATGTAACGCATATGGATTCCGAAATTATATCGTTAATTTTGACATATTGCACGCGGTCTGACAAAAAGCTAGATATCCAACCAATTACGGCCACATTTAACCCCAAACTTTTTAGCTTAGCCAGGAGAACAGAATGAGAGACTTTGTCAAACGCCTTGGAAAAATCAGTATAAATGACATCTACTTGATTGTGTGCCTCCAAGGCATTCAACAGAAATCTCTCAAAAATCAATAAGTTAGATAAAGTGGATCAACCACTACAAAATCCATGTTGTTGCTCAATGATTATATTTTTGAAAGCCCATTTTAATTGTTGTGATAGAAGACAGTCTAATAGTTTAGAAATTGCAGATTGTAATGCAACGCCTCTATAATTTATAACATTATTTCGATCTCCTGACTTATAAATTGGAGAAATGTAACTGCATTTCCAAATCTCAGGAAATGTAGATTCATTATTTGATTGTTGAAACAGAGCCGCAATTGGATGAGCCAAAGTATAAACACAATTAATAAGAAATAAATTCGGAATATTATCTGGACCCGCGAGAGCACTAGGTTTCAAAGTATTAATCAAATTAAAAACTGATGCTTCATCAACATTAAAAACAAAAGACGAGTCAAAAGACTGTACCGTGAAGGTACAGGGCTCAACCGATATATTAGAATTATCAGAGTACACACTTTCAAAGTAATCTGCAAAATAATTTACAGTTTGTTGCAAACTATTACGTTATTGATTCTTATATATCATATTTACTGGAGTACCCTTACAATTTCTAAACTCATTTACAAAAGTCCAAAATGATTTACAGTTACGATTGATATTCTGTTCTACACGATTTATAAAATCATTATATAATATGTTATGTAAATATTCACACTTGGATCTTAAATTTTGAAATTCTAGGTAATCACTATAATTTAATTTTGACTTATATCTGCAGTGAACAAGACATTTTCTTTTATAAGATCTATCAAATCTTTGGAAAAGCATTTAGGATATTTTCGGTTGTATTTAACTTTAAGTGGAACATATAAGTCAATACAATGGTGTACAATATTGTAATAGTATATTACATAACTAGAGTTGTAAGTAGCAAATTACGCGCAAGTGAAAGATATTGCGTACGAGCCGCGTAGCGGCGAGTAACGTAATTTCACGAGCGCGTAATTGCGTTACAACTCGCGTTATGTACTATGCTTTACCTTCGACCTTATATTTATTCGCTTAAACTAAAGACATATTGAAACTGAATCTTGTCAGGGTGACGTTTAAATTTGTATTAAATTAGTCGGTAATGGCAATGTAGGACGACTACCAACTAAGCAAACGAATTACCGTTAGAACAATTTTCCGTCGAATAATATATTGTCCAATAAATTTATTGAACAAATTTAGGGATACGGATCGTTGTACTCACTCTGAAGTGTTAATCTACTAAGATACCATTGCGATGGAAGTACCAATAAGGCATGGTGTGAAGTTTATTGTGTCGGTTATTCTTTTAACCAATAAGTTGCAATTTGACGTTTAAATGTCACTGTCACTTATAATATTTAAAGACGAACAGACGAATGCAGGGGACTCGGCGGACGTTAAATGTAATTGGCTAATAAGCATATAATATAGCGAGGTACATAAGTGGTAATAGTACATGTTACACATTTATGTACAACATTTAACATTTATATATTCTCTATATATTCGTAATGGGTCGCTTACGATTGGTGAAAACAGTTCGGTAAGTCATCAATTACAAAGTGGGAGTAGGTAAAAGAAATTAACAGCCTCATTAATACAAGAACAGGTATTAAAAATATCAAGCCATTTAATAGAGGCAAGAAATGAATTTATAAGCGAATAATTAGCACGACTAAAGTTAAAACGTTGAGTGTCACAGATAAACTCCTCACTAAAAATTTCACTATTTAATGAAATTACGTAAGCACTATGATGCATAGAATTATCACATATTAAGTCACTTGCAATGTCAACAATACACGCGTCCGCACTGCTGAATACTAGATCCAGAAACACTCCATTTGAATTCGGGATCGCATTCACTTGAGAAATCCAACGGAGTCCATCAAAAGTTGAGCTCTATTACTTAACGAGGATATTAAACTTATTCCCACATCATCTTGTAACCATGTATCATTGGGCAAATTATAGTCGCCACAGATGATGGTACGTTCGAAATTGAAAGTATCAGACATATATTCCAATGTTTCGCAGTGTGATTCATATTTGTCTAATCCACATGAAGGAGGAATATAAACTGCCCCAATTAAAAAAATACTCCCCGCAAGTGATGCCCTAATAAATAGTTGTTCAACATCAGTCTGTGGTATTTGGATGACATTAGCACAAAACTTTTTATGAACTCCAAAAAATACACCACCCCCACTTTTCTTACTACTGTTGGATAATCATCTATCTTGCCTAAAAATGTCGTAATTCGTTAAACCCAATTCTGAGCTGTCTATTTTATCCGAGAGCCAAGTTTCCACAATAATGATAATGTCATAAATAGAAAGCCTTATATTAGTAGTGAACTGTTTAAGTTTGGTGTTTAAACCACCAACATTTTGGAAATAAATATTTAGCTTATTAACTTTTTTGGAAAACTGCCAGGACTTGGTCTATTTCCAGATAATTCGCTTCTGTATCTGGGAACCACTTTGGGAACTCCATTAATATATTTCAAAATACTTCGAGCTTCATCTTTATTGCAGAACATTACTTTAGTAGGTCTTAATCTAGAACTTCTTTTTCCAATTCTAGTTATTTTTTGCGGCTTAATGTTTAGTCCAATGTTAGCGATGAGATTATTGACTGCGGTATTGTCATATTAAATTCTCTTTTGTTTGGATACATCAGTGGATTCGGATAAATTAAAAATAATGATATTATTTTCCCTAGTATGGCGATCATCAATTTCATCCAAAATAGTTTCACCCGAAGAGGTAGTAGTATTTAACTGATTAAATGCCGAACGCAAATTATTATTTTCAAGTTCAATTTTGTTTATTTTTGTCTTTAATAGATTAATTTCCTCGTGAAACGTGTTCAAAATTTCTGTTTTAAATAATGTAAGATGTTTATTTAAAATAGTACAAATCGAAGTTTCCACAATTGACTCGATAAATTTTGAAGTTAACTGAACTTGGACGTCCTTGTTAACGGGGACATTAAAAGACTGATCAAAATTATTAGATGTATCTTGTGAAGTGGCGCCTGTACAAATGGCATACATTGGATTGATGAGGCTGTTACTTGGTGAAATTCCATAATGTATGTGGTAAGTAAAACACGTGTGTTGAGAATTTTCACAAATTTTAATGTCGAAACACTGCGACATATGTTTCGCCACACAGTGGCTTCATCAGGCAGATGATAACGTTGTATTACCATTTATCATCTGCCTGATGAAGCCACTGTGTGGCGAAACATATGTCGCAGTGTTTCGACATTAAAATTTGTGAAAATTCTCAACACACGTGTTTTACTTACCACATAAATGGCATACAACCAAATGTCGCCATTCTCTTTCTTCGACTCATCAATAAAATATTGCAACTGTAACTCATCCATCCCCACGCATGTGAAAATGAAACCATATGTCGCAGCCACCAAGAAAAGCAATACACTTGACCATTTTACTCCATCTGGGGTTAATATTTTTCAAACAAGTACCACACTGTTGCACCATATTATATACAAAAATTCAAAATCAATTCAAAATAAATAGGTGAAAAAAGGTGTATAACAGGGGCACGTTCAGTGCGACTTAAGAAAAAAACAAACACAGGTAGACCACGGTAATATAACACAAGAAAACAAAGGAATAAGGTAAATATGCTGTTATTGAAAATCACCTAGTTGATCAGATTTAATGCGTTTTTAACGTTAAGGCACAAAAAAAGAATTAAGGCCAGAAACGAATATCGATGTATAGAAGAGTGTTCAATGTTCTTAATGGGTATATCTACTTTAAGCAATTTAACAACTTGACATAATCGCCTTAAAATAGATATTACATGCATTTACTTACAGTATGTCAGTACTAGCAATTATGCACATTCACTAATGAATTTATAAATATATAATAACAAATAAAACCACACTAAAATATGTAAATAAATCGGAGCACACAATTTAACTTGCTCACTGCACGGCTACACGGCAACAATGACCCATAGACCATATACAGCCATACAGGCTTACATGCGTGTTATATCTGATTACGCTTTTTTTAATGTTGTTGTTTCCTTAAAAGCAATACCAGAAATACCTAGGAGGTAACTTATATCGTAAGTTTAAAAAAATTCGTCTGGAGGATATTATCCCAACAGAGAAAATCGATCATTCAACGCTACTTGGAAAGTTAAACTTTTAATCCCTTGAATCCCATCGAAACAAATCGTGTGTAGTATTCGCATACAAATTACTGCATGGATTTATTATTCCAGCTGAGATTTTTCATAATATTAGTCTGCATTCTCCACACTTTGGTAGACAACAAACTTTTCTGGGATCGCGAACACTTTTAAAATTATTATCTAATATATCATAAAACACTCTAAATGAAGAGTCTGAAAGACTTCAGGTCAGTTGCCTGTTGAGATTAAATGTAATTTGATTTTGATTTTCATTTTTGGTAAAGTTAAATGAAATGGGGTTCATGTTGAAATTTATTATGTCCTCCCCAGTCGCGCATTTCAAAATTCCTCAAATCATTTTATTTTTTCGTATCCCGGATTTCGATATAATACGCATCAAATTTTCGCAAAAGTTAGGGAACTAATTTTAAATTTGCATACAGTTCTTCCATAATTTTAACAGCCTCAATTAAAGGCAGCTTATTGCAGTTTCTTAAGATGAAAAAATGAGCAATAAAAGCTAATTGTTGCAAAATATTTCTACATGCAACACAATCTTTACATTTTTTAAGTGCTGCCGATTCTTCATCATTAAAATTAAGAAGAATATTTTCTAATTAAAAAAAAATATTGGCGTAGAATAAAGCAGCTTCCAGCCAAACACAATTACCGGGTATGGTTGCATCGAGTATCATCTGCTTATGGGGAACCCCTTTTTCTATATAATTAATATAATATATATATATATATATATATATATATATATCTAGGTAACACAAGGTTGCGTTCGCTAGTTAGGGGAATCCCGTAAATTTATCTGATACGATTTTATACGCTCGCAAATTTATCAATAAATTACAATTAATGGAAATATTGACTGTGTAGTTATATGCGGATATATGCTCAAATAAGTTTAATGTGTCAAAACCTTAAAATATTAAGTTATGCGAAATAAAACTATGGATACAATTCGCCAGTGCCATATGAACGACCAAATAAAGCATGTAAAATATATAAATCTGGACTCTAGTTATGTACCATGTTGATGCGATTTTCGCAAAGGACTGGAACGATTCACTTCTTAAACGTGTCTCATTTAAAAAACATCGTTGATGTTGCCTCCCATTCGCAATTTAAATTCCTTGCGAGTGTATTCCGTTTCTAAATAATTGCTCATATTATTTTGATACTAAATCTGGACTTTAAATGAGACACTTAGTTTGAAATAACTGGACGTAGAAAGAAATAATTATAATCATACTTATGGAATGATGACTTCATTGTTTGGAAGATATCTATCTCGTGACTTTGGCAAGTTTAATTGCGTCGGCCAGTTTCAGGGCTTGTTGAATGGGAAATGGGCAAAGTTTTCAACGAATTAATTTTCTTTTCCATGTCAATAACGGTTTGAAAAGCCAATTTAAAATGCATTGTGTTATCAGCAAACGCGGATTTTAATAAAAGAAGGACGCATCAACTTTATAATCGTGCAATGTTTGAATAAAAAATGTTAGCACCAAAATTATATTTTTAATAATGAACATAATATAATATTAATTTTTGTCTAGTAACTTTGCTGTTAAACTGCGGATGATTAATTTCTAACTTGTGTTCATCAATTTTTAATGTCTAATTTTAAGTTGTAATTTTAAGTTTTAATTTGTAACAGTTCTTTCTCTAATCTTGTTCAACAACGATGACCTGTGTAAGCAATCTTAAATCATACCAATAAATACTTTACTTTACTTTACTCTCCCCCTAATAAAATCTGGGCGTGCTGCTGAACGAGGGGTTCCATAAAAAGAATATCTCAAAAAATGGTTCCGCGGGATGACAAAGGTTGAAGAACACTGGTCTAGTCCATTAGAAAATAAATATGTATATCCTTTAAATGCGGCCATATAAAATTGTGTTGGACTCCATCTCGTGCATCACATGCATGCTTCATCTGTGTGGTTTCCCAACCGGATTGCTTATCGCCAGATTGTTTATTTTATTAAATTTTATTACCCTCAATACAGAGCCGCTTTTCACAATAATTACAAAATCTTGAATACCAACTAGATTTCAATTCTTCCGATATTTTAAAAAATCGGAAATTTAGATTCCCTCATCAAAATGAACTTAAAAAAATGTAGACAATCGCTTTTAAAATCCACTTCAGGTTATGTATAATTATATGGTTAAAGGCAAATGTTTTATTTATTGAGGCTATTGACGCCGGGTTCCCAGCAGGAATTTAAAAATTGCATTGTGGTAAAGATTTTAATAAAACTACCAGAAAACGGCAAAATTATTTCTACACAATCTCAAGTGGATTTTCTAAAAAATATATTGAAAAACTATGCCGGTTACAACACAAATAACCATTATAACACTAAAGCCCTTCCTTATTATTGAAGTACTATAAAATTACCATATTTTTTTTACTGAACAAACATTTACAAATTTAAAATTTCATTCATATAATAAATAAATTTGTCAATTACATAATTCAAATTTCGATAGAAATGGTCAATGATAACTTTAGACGCTGAAAATCTAAAATAAAAATTTTATTATAGTTTGTGAAATCTCAGATATGTTACACGTTATTTTCATTACACCGCTTTCTAAATACAATTATTTCCCTTAAAATTGTTTCAAATTATATCAATGTGATACATTTCATTATAAACAAATATTGCCTGTGATTACCTCTTTCATATGAGCCTCGGGTTCGCTTTTTCATTGAAGCATGTGGGAACAAATGACAATCTTTAGGTATACGATTTTCCCTAAAAGTTCCCATTGCACCATAGCCTGTCTGGTGCAAATGGCTCAATAGATTCATGCTTGTAAATAAATTATCGAAATATAATTTATAAGGCAAGTATTGTTTTTCTTCTGGTAAACTAACGAGCATTCGCACTAAGAGTGCAGCAGCACTTCCATACTTAGTAATATATTCGTTTTTAGAATTTGTTTTTTTTCCTTGGTAAACTTCAAAGTCTACTTAATACCTACAAGGAGTATTTATCGATCAAATTGGCTTGCCTCTTATAAATTGTTTGCTTGAGAGCCTTCCAAAATATGGAACCATGCTTTTGTCAATGTCTAAGGGTTCTTCAGGTATAAAACTCTGACGTAATAATTCCATGAGAGGTCTCACTTTAAATATTTGATCACCTTGAATAAATTTGGTACTATCGGCAAAGTGAATAAATCTAGATATTTCGAGAAAACTGTCCCTTCGCATTGCGTTCACAATCAATTAATTACGAGTATCCTGAGAGGCTTCCCAATAAGACCGCTTGCTCGAAACGATGTTATACCCAGATAAATACATACAAAATTGCAAGAATAACTTTTAGCTCCTGAGGTGTTACTTTTGGATCTTTGCAATTTTTGTATGCTGCATACTTGGACGTTTCTTTTATAATATAGTGGATTATTTTCTCATCAATTACCTGTTCGAAAATTTGGTTTGGTGTCAGATCGCGGTATGATGCATAATCAGGCTCGGCAAACAGTCCCACAAAATGTTCCATCTTTTGCTTTTTTTTTATTTTGGAGGTTTATGTTCTTTCTGATTAGGAATTGATTCCATCCTATCTTTATTGTTCAGGAGAATTTGAGCTCCACTTCGTAATTTATGTCCTGCAAGGACAAGTTAGCATTTGCTTCCGGTGATTCAATGAAAATGCCTTCAATACCGTCTACATCTTCGTTGACTATCAAATCTATTGCATCTCGTGGAGTCAAAAGACTAAATGAGAGAATAAAAATAAATATATAGAATTTTTTTAATTTAGTTACTGTAAGCGCCTAGCATGTTCATATGAACACGGTCAATTATATGCGGTCTAATATCAACAACAAAATTTAACAATTGCAACTATTTTGGTATTTGTTTAAATATTTTTAAATAAATAATTTCATACTAATCTGAAATGTATATTTGCGGCTGCTTGACGGACAAGGGATTCAAATGTGCCCACGCTGCGCGTGATCATATAGATATATAGATACGCACGCCGTTAAAGGGTTAAAATAGCTTGCGCCCCTCGATAGGTCTTTAATTGCATCTCGAGATATAGCCAAACTACCTTGTCTCTCGATTGCAATCAACACTTAGCCACCTTGCGAGGTTGCATTAGGATCATTACATACAAAACTTGGTGTTGGACTGATTTTAGCATATTTGAAATACTTTTGAAATCAAAACTGAAGCAATGTATGTACATATATTTTAATCTTTCGCCATTTTGGGTCGTCATTTTAAATTTGATATTGATATCAAAATCGTAATGAGCAACCCCGGAAACCCAAAAGTGCTCATTTCTATTGCGGTACACTTATTCATTTTCAAAAACGTCCGCCATTTCGAGTCCGCCATTTTGGATGTGATAATTTTGATATGAAATTTGTGATCCGCGACCCCAGGAAACCACTAATAGTCAAATTAATGTATTCACTTTTGGAGTTTTGGCCGGCAGGTATCGTGCCGTTTTGAACCACTGCACATTCCCAAATGCCGAAAATGTGGTCAAAATATGAAGGAGTTATTCCTTATACATAATTGTATGAAAATTATAATTTCGACTTTTTCGAGGTCGCTGATTAAGAATTTGATATTAAAAATTTAAGAAACAAAGAGGCGGATCCAATGTGGCAGATAAAAATTATAAAAATTGTTATATTTTCATGAAAATTCGGACATAGGGCTTTTCAAGGTCGCTGATTAAAAATATGTAATTATAAAATTGAATAACAAAATGACGGATCCAATACAGCTGACAAAAATGATGATAATCGAACTTTCATAAAATTTCGGATATAGGCAGTGTCATTAACATTAGCACTAGAAAGGCTTTCTTTCACTCAAGCACTATACCAGTGGCCCAAAAAAAGTAAGATGTAGGGAGATGAGATTGAAAATTAACCAATATAAAATTATAACTGCAAATGTTTAGATTGTATTAATTATAAAAAATGATTGATTCAATGATTGATCCAATAAGCAAAAGTGTTAAAAAAATGGTAATGTGGCCATCATGTTACTTTCTCCGACTTGACGGTATCATAGCCATTTATATTTACGTTTTCGTGGTTTATTGAAATCAAATTTTAAATGTGCATCGAGCGTTGCGTATACTCGGATGAAACTGACGTGTAAAACGTCAAAATTATGAAAGATGGAAAACTTATACTTCAAATTCAAAAATTCGGTTTACTCAAAAACTAACGAGATTTCGAAAAAAAAACTTATTTGTTAGAAATTGTTCATTTTGGCATTCTCTACAATTATTATTGATATAAATTCACTGTAACTATTATCGTTACATAATTATAAACCAAAAATTATAATAATTTTTTTTCTCGAATAGCAATGATTTTATGAAAAATATTTTCAAGCAAAATATGTTAATTTCTTTGTTGTCTTTAATGTATTTGTGATATTTTTCATATTTAAGAAAATATTGACAAAAAACAAAAAATAGTTAAGGTAAACACCCACTTCCGGTGTACGAAATTTTACCAAAAGCTTTTCAGTTCTTCGGATTATCAAATAAGACGTATATTCAAAGTTTGATATCAATTGCTTTATTAGTTTTTGAGATACACACAGACTGATACACACGCACACACACACACACAGACTCAATTTTTTTTTCCAGATATTGTTGAAATCGCATCTAGGGACCCCAAAACGGATATTTCCGTAAAAAAAATTTTGGAAAAAAAATCACGATCACAATACTTTCTCGTACTCCGTAACAGAGAAAGTAAAAAATCTAGTAATTCATGAATATAAAAATCAAATAATAATGATTTTTAAATTTACTACTGTATTTTATAAAGTCGGTATAAATAGGTTGCAAGTAGTCTTAAATAATTTTATTTTTAACAAAAATCAATATCGATTTTTTTAAACTGATACCATTTCTAATAAACTTATTCCTTATAAGTATAGGGTAGCCAAAATTCGACGTTTATGTGGGGGATTTCGATAACTATAATAAAAAACGGATGGCGCCTAGATCTCTTTTTTCGAGAAAAGGTCAAAGGTGAAAAATAAATTTATTTATCTTCTTTTGTTTTCGAGTTATAGCTAAAATGGCATTTTTCTATTTTCGATATATTGCAATATCTCAGTTGTTTATCATTTGACAATAACGAAAGTTATATGTTGTTGTTGAAGCACTTTTTTGAAAAGAATAAAATAAGCTTAACAGCATTCCGATATCTTCATTAATATGAGAGTTTTAACATAAATTTATGTTTTTAAACATAACCTATAGTTGGCTTTGGCCTATTTTATTAGGTTATTTTTTTCTCTTCTCAACGATATACAGCATATGGGGTTTATATTCGTATTTAATTAAAATCTGGTAAAAATTATTATTTTTAATTCATTAAATATATTTTCTCACATTCATCCTAGTGGGCTTATATTTCTGGGGTGATATTAGATATTCTATTTATTATAATACTTTATTTAAAAAATTCCAATAAATCAACAATAAATTAAACTGACAATTTTCTCAATAAATGTGCCCATTATTCAAAATGCAAAAGGTTGCAACTATTTATAACACTTACATGAATTATGAATATGAACATTTGAAATTTGATTTATATACTCAATACAATTTTCTTTTTATTTATTATTATTATTGTCATTTCTCATTTTATACAATTTGTCTTTTATACGAGGGCGTATTGAAAATTAATGCCTCCATGGCTATAACTTTATTAATAATAGATATATGGTTTACATATAAATGTCAAATAATAGTATAAACTATCCTCTACGCACCGATGTATTCACTTTTCCACATAATCGCCACTGACAGCAATACATTTACGCCAACGTACTACGATATTTTCAAGTCCGTCACGGAAAAAGTCTGAAGACTTTCCATGGCACCATTTCCTTCCCTCCGTTGTCACCTCTGCATCCGAAGATAAACGCTTGCTCTTGAGAAGTTCCTTAAGCTCCGGAAAGAGGAAAAAAACACAAGGCACAAGATCTGGGCTGTATGGTGGATAAGGTTAAACGTCATGAAACTCAAGCTTCTCCAGTGCTCCGCGCGTTCTCTGACTCTCTCACGATTCAGAATTGGCACATTTGCCAGTACAGCCGCGTTCTAAAATGCAATTTGAACGGTGCCATCGCAATTACAGAAAATCATGACTTTACCGACTACGTGACCGATCATGAACATCCGTTTCAGCAGGATTTGCGACTTTCACAATCCTTCACGATCTTGCGTCTTGTGTTTTTTCCTCTTTCCGAAGCTTAAGGAACATCGTTTAAATTTATCGAAGATTTTCTTATACTATTTTCTGACAGATTGTCGCGTCGAAAGCCGTGCCACCCAGATGTCTACTGCGTTCGCACGCTTAATTTGCGTTTGGCGGATTGTTGACAGTCGATCTGTTGCTGGTCAAGTTTTCCGAGTTTTATGAGCGGGCGTTATGGAGCGTTATTTGTCATTTACTATACGTTGTTTCCATGCCATTATGATTTTAATAATAAACATGTATGACATAAAACAAATTTAGCTTATGTTACATTCACAATTTATAGTTTTTGCAGAAAAATACATTTTAATTTACCAAGTGTCATATTTTAACTTTCTATTCGTGAAATTTCAATATTACAGTATGATTATTGTAATGAATATGGAAGCAATGCCAAGGTACTATTTGGTCTTCTTTTTCAAGTGAGTGATATCTCCGTAAGGCGACATCTACTGTCTAAAACGTTGCACTAATTTCCCCATTCGCAGTTGTCGATATCGGGGGAACAATAACCCACATTTATTATTAAATTATTCATACCACAAGAGCATAGCTGAGCTCATATTGAGTGTATAATTTAGTTTATTTAAAATTAGGAACCAAACTTTTCGAGTTTTTAAATATTATCTGTAATGAAATATGTTTTTTGTGTAAAACATGTTTAAATATTTAGTTTTAATTATTATCATTTTGAGTGGGCTCGATATTATCAATTTGATCATTAGCTGCGGCTTTGAAAGCCAACCGCAGGCAGAGTTTATTCAATTATATTGATTTAATTAACTTTCACAAATACTAATAAATAAGAAAGCCAGGGCAGAAAGACGGTAGATCGATAGTCTAGACTGGCTAACCCCCCTTTTAGTGTATATTATCCGAATTGTAATTACGATTTCTGTGTCTGAATGAAGAAGAAGGCCATGTTAGTGAAATTAATATCTAATTTTTTTTCTCCAAAAAATGTCTTTTAATGTAGTAACACATACTCATGACTGGAGAGAGGATTTTATTTTTCATATTTTGCATATATTGCATATCTTGCATATTTACCCTTATAATGCATATTTTGTCTTTTAATGCATATTTAAACATATAATGGTAATATTTCACATTTAGTCGCACGACACATTGCAACATGTGCAATTTTCGGTTTTGGGCATGAACCAACATCTAGTCATTCAAGGAAATACCGGCCAAATATTATCAAACTAATTGCCATTTAGTCCTGCGATAAACAATTTATGCGTTTGCGTGTTTTTGTAGGTTTACTTTTTACAAGAAAATCAAATTTTCACAAAATATAATTTGTGATTTTTGTGTAATTCAATATTCGTCGTGGTATTAGATAGGAAAGTAGTTGTTTCAAAAATAAATTGTTAATTGTATCGAATAACACTAATTATATAAAACAAGTATTGCATTTTTAATTTTTTATTATTAACATTAGTAAAAGCATGTGACTTAATTTGTTTTTATTAAAAATGTATACAGTAAATTTTTTTATCGTGGGCCATAGTATTTTACATGCTAAAAATTATACCTTGTGTTAAAGTATATTTTATCATAAAATTTTGAAGCAAATTTTAGTTAGTAATAAATCAATTATTTTTCTACATGATGCGCTGCATTAAAATAACTTAAACATGTTTTATTCCATTAAAAAATAAAATTATTTGATATGAATAACTGAGCAAAAATAATCGAAGTACCTTGAATTTACGAAATGTCAGATTGATTAGTGAGGCAAGTAATCAAACAAATTTATACTAGAAAATGTCTGTTTATACTGTTGAAGAACGGGTGGAATTTGTAACGGCAATTATAAGAGGTTTGTCTGGCAGGGAAATAGCTGTATTTTCTACAAGAAGTCAGGGAATTATTATTTCAGGGAAATAGTTGACAACGTTTCTGCAGCGTATCCCGATCGTTCGGTTCCGAGCAAAAGCACTTTCTAATCGAATAAAATATCTTTAAATTATTCTTATTAAGATCAGGTGACCCCTACCTATTTTGGTGCGGTAGATTGGGTGTAGCTCGTTTATTATAAGATGTGAACATACCGATTTAAGATATATTGTTTATGACTGTTCACTCTACCTTTTGTAAGAAAAAAAAATAAACAAATTATTAATAAACAATATGGCATTTTCGTGCATTTTTAAATTTGTGTAAAAGTTAGAATGTTCTATTATTTTTTATATGTACGTTGCTATAATACATAGGAGGTCAGCAATTTTTAGTTAAAATAGGTTAATATTTAATTAGTTATTGAATTATTTCTTAAATTTTATAAACAAATTTTGACAATTTTCATTTTTTCTAGAAATATATAGCATTCTAGGTTATACGAATGTACTGACTGCCTAGGTACTTGGTTTATGTTGATATTTTTTTAAACCGCTCGATAAAATATGATTTTTTTATCATTGTATGTCAAAAAATGGTGATGTGGCCATCATGTTACTTTCTCCGATTTGACGATTAGACCAAAACCTTGAAAATACTGGCAAAACATTAAAAAATCGCTGCTTTAGTTTAAAAATCTAAAATATTCGCCAATCAAAAATTCGTTAATAGAAATCAATAATTAAACAATAAAACTAAAACATAGGCCCAAAAAATCCAAATATTGAAAACTATGGCCTAAACATAAAAAAAAACGCAAACTAAAACAACGAAAATTCCAACAAGCACATCGAAAATGTTGTGCAAAATAAAGATTATTCAGGCAAAAAAAATAAAAATTTTGAATAAATTGAGACGAAAACAGATCTAAAATATGGACCAAAAAAATGCAGACCAAAATATTGTAAATTCAAAAATATTTAGCTAGCCCCTAAAATAATTCTTTGGCTCAAAATAAGTTTCCGACCAGAAACTCGAAAATAATGCAAAAAAAATAAAATAAAAAACAATAATTCAGGTTAAAAAGTAAAGGGCAAAAAATCAAAAACCGACCAAAAAACTCGATAATACCGGCAAAAAATCGCGCATAAAAATCAATAATTCACATTAGAAAATTTAAAATATAATACAAAAAGCTAAAACTTAAACTAATAATTAGGACCTAAATATCAAAAATACAGACCAAAAAATCGAAACTTTTAACACGCAACCTAAATTATTTAGGCCAAAATAAAGAATATTTAGGTCAAAAATAAAAAATTTGGAATAGAAAAGTTAAGGAAAAATAGTTTACCGTTTTCACTTTCAAAATAACCCTGTAGCTCAGAGTGAGTTTCTGAACAGAAACTCAAATTGAAAATGAAAAATCTAAAATATGGGTCAAGAAAACAAAAAATTAGACCAAATACTGAAAATTTGGGACAAAAAAAAATAAAAATAAAAAGAGGAGGTAAACGAGCAAGACTAAGGAACCAGTGAGCGGTTAGAAAATGTTGTCTTCAGCAACGATACATGGTAGTGCAAATGGGAAGGATATAAAAAAGGTTGATTACCTCTGATTTAGGGTACAAGGCACAGATTATGGATAACATAATAGTTATTGTTATCACGTAAGTTCACATTAAACACACTTTCAATATCACATAGAACACAAATTAAAACCATGTTTCACGAACACAAGTATGAGAGATCGTATTGGATGATTGAAGAATATTTTTCTGAAGCCCCATCACTAGTAGTGTTAAGAGTTTTTATGGCAGGTACACAATTAATACAAATGCAATTTTATATAGAATCGACGACAAGTAGGCACGTAATTTTACTCGGTATTGACCACTTTATTGTCCTGCAAAGGGTATTTAATCAAAATAAGTTTCTAAATAGGTGTCGATAGTTGTTAAATTCAAATGTGAAAATGGCTTGTAAATAATAACGATCATAAATTGAATAGATTAAACATACCTTCACTGTATAAGAATTTGTAATATATTTTTAGGTTATCTTACCAACAATAGAAACGCGTCATAGATACAACTTACGTAAAGTTTGAGATTAATATATATATATATACATAAAATCATGCAACCTCATTAATCAATTTGTTTTGTTGTCAAGGGTTACGTTACGTTGACGATCAATCTCCAGCACATAACTTGGGTTAATTTTTTTAAATAATTTGGATAAAAATTACTTTTGCAAAATAAATTCTTTTTCAGCCCAATTTTTATCTATCAGGTTGAAAACATACATACCTTTAAATAGCGCACTCTAAATATCGTCTGTTCACTATAAACTTTACAATATTTAACGAAACGAATCGACCGACGTGACTGTTGGTTGTCGTTTTAACGAATGTCGTTTTATTTTTCACTGGCTCTTTTGTTGTAAATAAACAACCCACTAGGATATTATCATTGGTCGAAGACAAGTAATGAAAAAAATCGCGGTAAAAAGGCGGAAAATTTGAATCGCAACCGAAATTTACTTCCACATTTTAAATAATAGTATATTACATACCTAGTCGGGAAAAACTGTATTACTGAAATCGTGTTCCCGCGAGCTATACGAAATGTAACGATAAAAGTAAAATTGTTTTATTTGGGTACATTACTACATGTGTATATCTATTTCAATATCGGACACATCTTTTAATTCGTAAAACTTCCGTCAAGCAGAAACTCAGTTTCTCCACTGATACTGGATAAAATCGATTTAAAAAATAAGGCATTTTTAAAGCGGTGTACCAATAATAAATCGGGCCCTAAGGTCGTTCATGTAACAAGTTAACAATATAATCGAAATCTAACCTAAAAGTGGTGATGTGTTTGGGGGTGATAATTCCATAGTCTAGCTAGAATAGTTATGAAAGTTACAGAAGCACAAATAAATGCGGTAATACTAAATAATATCCTTGTCTCTCTGCCACATTAGAATGCTAAGATGAAAAGAGAGTTATTTTTAAATGCAACAGGATCAGAATGAATGAAATGTATCTCATTTATGGTTTGAATATATCAGAGGTATTAGCTCTACCAGAAATTAGGCCAACTACGCAGCAGAGCTATAGAACAAGCTATAATAATAATAATAATAGGCCTTTATTTTCATAACCTGACATGAAATACAAAGCACATATCGGTGTAGACATAAGACGGACCTTACACGGTCAATCTGGCATCAGTTCAATCCAGTTTTGTGATCCAGATTGATGAAGATTGATCGTGTAATGGCAATAGATTGAAGGATTGATGGAGTGGATCGCAGATTATTCGAATAAATGAATAATTTCTATCAATCTGGATTGAACTGATGACAGATTGATTGTGTAATGTTTTTTCATCAATCTGGCGTCAATCAGTGCCGAGATAACGATGGAGCAACATCGACGGCACGAGTTGCCACCCTCCTCCAAGACCTAGCCGGAAATAGATATTTATGCATTAAGGGAGATATGGAATGTTTTTCTCCCGAGGTTGACAGGGTTACAAACCGAGGGCCTCTGGCCCGAGGTTTATAAGTCAGTCAGCCGAGGGTAAAGAACATGAATATCTCCCGAGGTGCATATAATATTTTATTTTTTAGTTAAATATTAGTAATTCGTAATAATATTCAGTATAGCGATCTCCAATATGTATTTGGATGGTTGCTATGAGTTTGTTTTAAATCAAACCGCCCGAATTTCATGAACTGACGTTTATTTATTTTGATTGGATTTGACGTTAATGCTTTAACAACAAACGTACAGTTGTGAATAAAATAGTGAACAAACCTGGGAGAAAAGTTTAATTTCTGTTTCGCTATAAAGTTGGTTGTGAGCAGAGGCAAGATTGTCCATCTTCAACCATCATCTTGAGCGGAGAATTAGGAAATTGTACATACTATTTGTCAGGTAAACAGGAGCAGGCCTCATAACTCTCAAGGGAGATATAACTCATATCTCCCGTGGGAGTTATTAAAAATAAGTAAATTTCATACTACTAAAAAATAAAAGAATTTATTCTTCTATTTGAAACATTACCAGAGTTATGGGACAAAACCCATAAGGACATAAGTTAGTACTTCATATGTGTATAATATTGCCTCAATAATAGCAGCCGGAGACATTATTACTGGAAACTTTGTCTTCAAAGTTCCTTCCAGATGCTAGGTACCTTAACGTTGCAGCTAGTTTTTAATGCATAGGAAGTAGTTATACAGGCTCGCTGTGGTCAATGGCGGAGCGGAGCGAGCCCGGTTGCTTATTCTTAGGTTAGGGTGAGGTTAAGGGCCCCCCATTAGACCGACTAGTAGTTTTACCCGCAGCGGATTAAGTGACGGTAAAGCCGTCATGAATGTATAGAAAGTAGTTATATTGAATGAATGTATAGGAATGCACTCAAAGTAGTTATACGAGCCATCGACCACAGCGTACCAGCTTGCTTATGCTTAGGTTAGGGAGACGTTAAGGTCCCCTCCTTTGGACCGACTAGTAGTTTTACCCGCAGCGGATTAGGTGACGACAAAGCCATCATGAATGTATAGGAAGTAGTTACACAGGCTCACCGTGGTCGATATATCTATATCAATTGATGTATATTAATTTGATGTAACTATTATGTTTTCATAATTATAAACCAAAAATTCTCGAAAACCAATGATTTTATGAAAAATATTTTCAAACCAAAGATGTTAATTTCTTAGTTGTCTTTAATATTTGTTTAAATGTTTTTGTAATATTTTTCATATTTAAAAATTATTGGAAAAAAACAAAAAAAAACGGTTAAGATAAACACCCACTTCCGGTGTACGAAATTGTACCAAAAGCTTTTCAGTTCTTCAGATTGTCAAATAAGACTTATGTTCAAAGTTTTATGTTAATTGCTGAATTCGTTTTTGAGATACAGCGCGCACAACCAGCCAGACACAGCACACACACACACACACACACATACACGTCCCGCAATGCTTGTGGCAACCCATGAAATATCCTCAATTGTGGCGCTTTCGTTTCGATGCTGCCCTTTCGCTGCGCTTTTCCACGCTATTTCTGAATATGTGATTCATTTTGTTTTACCCTCCATATAAATAAAGTTATTGCAAAAAAACAATTGTGGCAACCGTGCCACAAGTATTGGGAAACGTGAAGTGTGTATCCAGGGTGCCACAAGTGTGGGGAAACATACCGTGTGTAAGAATGGGTTGCCACAAGTATTGCATAACCTACCAGTGTGTGAAAAGCAACGTTGCCGCTGCCAGCAACCTACAATAATTCAATGCATTCTACCTTTTGAACATCTTTAACCCTTAAATGCATGGTTATTTAACTAAAATTTGTTTTTATATTATCGATGTACATATTCAGAAAATAATTTATGACAAGCATTCAAAGAATTACTTCATTTTGTGAGTAGGGAATTTGCACAACGACGGCGAACCAGCAGTTCGCAACGCTACGAAATAAAAATAAAGGCACTTTTAATGCGTGTATCATTCACAATTTTTTCTATCGTAATAATAGTTATTTTTGTACGTGCGCAAAATTTGTGTTTTTATTGTTTCGCATGAGAATGTCATTCGAATGCGCCAATAATCATCGAACACGAAATATAAACAATATTTTTGTTAAAATTAGAATACTATACCTAAATATTGAGAATTTAGCGATGCGTCAATACACTTTTTTTCTGACGATTGTAGAAAATAATATTTGTACTTTTGTGATTTATTTTCAATTTAAATAATAAAATTTTACTTTATAATAATATGCTGACATAGTTTCATTGCTTCAAAACTTCGGATATAAAATGTTGTAAATCTTCTGAATCAATTCTAATGAATAGTTTTAATTAAAATAAGACACTAATATATAAAATTTGAAATTTTTGGTATTTAACTCTGATTTTGCATCAAAACCAACGAGTGTTCAGAAATACTCCAGAAATAAGTGTCATATTTTCGATTTTTTTTTTAGTTTAGTGGTCATCCAAAAACCAGTTGCACTTTTGGTTTTACCGGAAGTTACATCAATTAATTTTTAGTAAATTTATAAAGTTTATGTGAGAGACATTTTCAGGACATTTTTCATTTCATTTTTTTATTTGAATGGCAAAATATTATTAGTTTCAAAAAACAACCGACCTTGTTGTGTATTTTTTAGATAGAGCATTTGTAACTACGATGCAATACTATTTTTTCTAGGATCGCCTAAGGCATTTTTCAAGTAAATTTGACGAAAAATAAGTGGTAGCGTGTCTAAAATATATCGCATAATTTTATAATTAATTTTTTTAAATTAAATTTACCAGATTCAAAAATGCATTGAACTAAAGTTGAATACTTTGTTGCTATAACAATACACTTTTTTACTCTTTATAGATTTTTCTCTGATCCTATTTTTTTAAATTGTATTATTAGAAATTTTTTGAGTCATTTCGTTTAAAAAATAAAACAAACAATGCGTTGCCACAGCAACAAAATAATAAGTGGCAACAAATATCCAACATCATCACTAAATGCATTATTAAATTCCAAAGAACTTGTAAACAAAGATTTTAATATATAATTCATAAAATATTTTATTGGGAACGACATTTAATCGATGAAAATGATATTTTCTCATACCAGATTTACATCCCTTCCTTGCTATTAGTTCAGTGATTTTTTAATTAAATTACTTTACATAAATGGATATTTTACTGTTAATGTGTAAATGTTTTTATGTGCTATTGTGTGTTAGTTTGGACCGGATATTGGGATGTGACTCATTCATTCCACGAATTCGTTTTAAAATTTAAAGGGCGGTCGAAAACAGGTAGTTAACTTGGGGGGTGACGAATGCTAACATCTGCGAAAGATAAAAACATTTGAGGCATGGCATCCACTTCTATACACATTTAAAAATAGATTTTTACTATTGCTATTTAAATTAATAACTTTCTTTAAGTTTTTTGCGGTTTCAAACTGAATTTCATTGGCCATTGTAACGCATGGTAGAGAAATAAATCTTCAATTTTTTATTACGTCCATTTTCTCAATAATATTTTATTCATACATTTCTTGTAAATATTAATATAGAAATAAATACCAATCAATAATAATAACTTACGACAAAAAATAAGTTTTTCGAACAATTTTAAACTGAATATAACATTTACTAAATTATAAATTGGTGGTCAAACAATAGCCTAAATTATACTATTTCAAGTAACGTTTGATTTTGTAAACTTATTTTTACCTGAGCTGTAAATCTTTGAGATAATTTGTTGAGCTAAATTGCCGGAAATAAACAATGAATACCAATATAATATTTAATCAAATTTGTATTGGTTTTGATTTTCAAAAGTAAAGTGATTTTTCTTGGAATAATTAATAATGCACAAATTACGGTATTAAACTTGTACTTGATAATATTAATTGCATCCTCTTGTGCCGTAATAGAGAAAAGTTAGACAGAAAAAGATTCAATGGAAATTAATCACAATTTTGTTTTTTTAATTTTAAAATTTAATTTGATGAAAATGATTGATTCATTACTTTTAGAATAATTTTCCCAATATTATAAACATAGTAAGACATCTGATATCCTATTATTTGAGAATAATTTTTATATGTGTGTTATTTCTTTTCGAATCAGTGACCTGTTTAGTACAAAGGGTGTAATTATAATAAGCCGTGCATGTCGAAACTGGTTGATCGAACACAAGATGAAAATGAAATAATTAAGAAATAGAATAATTTTCCTCATCATGGGTGTATTAATTCTCAGTAATATTTGATATTATACAGGGTGTTTCAAATTCGAGACTCATCATGGGGATCCCGCTTATTAGAAGAGATAGAGGTTATGGCACTTTTGCAGAATTTTATGCTGATTAATAATTCATTGAAAAAAATTACTTCATTTTTTTTTGTTTTTCGTTGTTTCTTTATATCTTAGTTAATTGAGGAGGTATTTAAGAATGGCAAAGACGTTCGTATCATAAACTTTCTTATTTCTTATAGATGCTATATTTATTTTTTACCACATTAAATTTAATTTTTATTATATTTCAAACACTTTTTTTAATAATAATAATATTCAAAAGACAAAATGATTTTGAAAGATCGACGGCGTGTAAAGTGATTTGAATTTTTGTGGAATTTTTTTCTTGCGATTCACATTATTTTTTTAATTTTTTGCGCTCGAAAGTTTGACATTGAAGAAACTTCATTTTCAGAAATTCATAACGACTGAAAATTGCTGCACATTCAAAAACCAAAATTATTGTGAATTATTATTCACGGCTTGTGAAGTAAACTGAATTTTTGTAGGATTTTATCCTTCTGTTTTATATTATTTTTTAATTTTTGCATTCCAGTGTGCGTCATTGAAAAAAATACATTTTAAAAAATTCATAACTCGACTGAAAATTGCTGCACATTTAAAAGCCAAAATTATTTTAGTTTTTAAATGTACTTAATACATATAATAAATATCAATTTTGTTATCAAGTAATAAATATTATTACTTTGAAATATGTGCTATGTGTGTAAAAATAAGAAAATCCTCGAACACGTCTGTTTTTAATTTAAAAAATAAAAATAGTATTGGACAAATAAAATATATGTAATTATTACTAAAATTTATATATACATAATCTCTATTAACAGCCTTTTGACATGATTACATTATTTACATATTTTTTAAATAAACAAGACTGTCACATGGGCTATTGACCTAAGGTCTTTCGGCCCTAGAATGCGTATATACTTGAATTAGATTAATTTATTGTATATTGGTTTGAATCGGACTTTTCGGAGCTACTGAACATAAATATAAATTCATTGAGCCATGTTACATTTAAAAGTAAAAGTTGAATTTGATAATTGCCGTTTAGATTGAAAAAGTACGTGTAATATAAATTAAATATGAGTTAGTTTTATTCAGCGTATGTTAATTTGGAACGGATTTTGAGTTGTGTAGCATTCATTTAAACGAATTCCTTTTAAAATTTAAAGGGAAGGTCGAACGCAGGTACTAGGGATGAAGAATGGGAACATCTGGCAACATAAAAGTCAAGGTTGCCAGCCCTATAAATTTTCATAGTTACTTACATAATAAACAATTGGGCCGTTGAATGTTTACATCAAGGTTATCATTTTTTTTTTGAAATTAGATCGTCTGTAACTTTAAAAAATGGCCACTTATTTTTTTTTCTATTATTTCGGATTTTTATAGACCAGTTGTTTCCCTTTATACGAAAGCATAACAATTCTACTGTGTTATTAAACAGACACTGGCACTGTTTTAATGTACTTAACTAAAATTATTTCAAGCACCAGTGCAAAATGTAATTTTATTAATACATTATGCACTTAAATTATTTCAAAGTTATTTCTCGATTAATTCTGCCAATAAAATCGCTGTATTTGTTTTTCTCTTCTAAATAATAACGGTTATATGGAATATACTTGTAATACTTTGGTTTTCATTTAATTCTTATATATAGTGCACGCAGTACAGTATGGAATAAATTCAGTAAAATCAAAATAAAATATTTTTGGAAAAAATCCTCATGTCGATTTTCTTTGATAAAAATACACATTTTTCCATGAAAGTCGATTTTCAGCCATCATTTGTTTTTGTGTAATGACGTCATCGATTATTTTTTTTAATAACAACTCATTCATTGCCCGAATTTTCCGGGCTAAACCTGCGCATTTCATCTCTTATGCAATGTTCAAGTTCAGCTAAATTTTGTGGTCTGTTAAAAATATTAAAGATGTTCTAGAAAGGCTTGTAATTATTCATTTTTTCCTCCTTTTATTCTGCAAATATTATAACCGTTAGTGGGTGAATGGCTTATAAGCCAAAGCCATTAAAAAAAAGAAGGGCTTGCGAATTGTCTAGAAATCGATGGATTTCCATCAACCCTAATTTCATGAAATAAATATTAATTACTGTAGTATTGTATACATTTTTATCTGGATGTTTGTTATTAAATATTTCATCTGCTTCCCGATACGTTTTATAATCTTCAATCACAATTAATACAATTTCTATTTTTTCTGCAAACTCAATGTCACCGGAATTACTATTCATTTATAATTTTCAAATATCAATGACAGACCTGTCACTGTCATTGCAACATTTGAAATATTAATGTGCATTGTACCACTGTAGAGAAAAAGACAAATTACAAAATCTTATTTTTATCACTGGGCAGACATGACTGTATGTTTAAACCCAATTTTAAATTCTAAATAACTGTTCTTTATAACAGTTCTTGATATTGTTAATAATAAAGGTACTTTATTCTGGAACAAATTTCATATTTTCACACAAACTCCGTATATTACTGACATCTGATGATTGCATTCTAGGTTTTGGACCATGCAGAACTTTTTATAAAGAATAACTTTTTTCCCTAAAAGTAACTTTCAAAGGGGATAGTTGAGAAGCTGCAAACAAACAGCATTCATTGCAATGCAGAAAAAATATTAAATATATTGATTGTATTTTTAATTGCGGACTTTTAAAGTTTTTATCTTAAGTTTTAAGTGGTACTATATTAAAATTTAATTATTTAACTGTTGATATGTTAACTTTGATAACCGAAATAAGAGAACAAGAAATTGTAATTAATGTCAATGTCATTTTACTAAAAATTAAGCTAAAACCTATTGATTACAATCTATTGTCTGTTATAATAATGTTCTAATTATAAGAACAATTAGTTCGCTGAAAAAAGATAAAATTTTAATATGGATTTTAAGCAAATATTTTCATTAAAACGTAAGTTAAAATATGGTCCAAAAGTTAATTGGCAAAATATTAACGGCTGTGGTAATACAATACACGGCATATTATAACATACCCCCGAAAGCAGAATCTATTAATAATATATCATCTAAACCTATAATTTAACTAAATTACAAAAAAAACATTTAATAGTAAAATATGTAAATTTAGAAAAACAAATTGAAATTGCATTAAATTATTATTAAAATATTTCATAGGATTAAAATTATTTACCATTTTGTGCCAGTTATTAAATTGAAATCACATAAATTCAATGGACAATTGACTCTTAGCTCGATTCATACTAGATGATATTTATAATAATCATAATACTGATAAAAAATTGGTGGTCAATTTTCTATGTTTTAAAATGTTCAAAAATGTTTAATAAAGAATATCTGAATATTATTTTATATTATGTTCTTAGTATTATTTGAGATATTTTTTACTCTTCGCCTTGTCATTGACAAAAATAGTTTTAATAAAATGTAAATTTAACCTATTCATGAACAAATTAAATTTGGAATTTGGAATTTTACAATCTTTTGAAAACAATTGAAATCCTAGCAGTCATACCAGAGAGACGGTCAAGGCATGGAAATGCACACCTGTGGCTGATTTCCTCACTGAAGACGAGATTGCGTTAATGCACTAAATCCTATTCGTTTAAAATTTATGAAGCATTTTTTGAAACGTATACATATTATTATTATAACAGATTAAAATATGTATGCAACTAGAAAAACAATTCATAAGAGCAGAAATGATTTCTAGGATATTATCCGGCTCCAACCGAAATATATATGCTCCGAAGAAACTCTCAGTATCAAATTACTGGCAACGTAGCATTTTTTTGTAGAGGGCGCTACCAACTAAACACTACTGAAGTTGCCACAAATATGAGTGTGTGTACCACATGCAAGATCCTGAATAGTGGCGTCTTTTACACATTTTTAAAAAAAAGTTGCATAACTTGTGTAAAAGGTACTTTTCGTAAATACTATGATAATGAATAAATGTATTTTGTTGATCATAATATTCAGTGTAAATATCGTTAGTCTAACTTAACAAGAAACAGAGAAATCGCCAGAGAAAATTGTGGCACAGTGTGTAAGTTGCCACAATTCCGTGCGTCCGCCACAGTTCAGGATGAGGCACACACAAGTTGCCACAAGTATAGAGGAACATACACACACGCACACACACACCCACGCACACACACACCAGACACAAAATTTTCTCCGACTTGATGGTATCATTTATATTTACGCTTTCATGGTTTCTTTTCAATTTAAACCATATTTTAAATATACATCGGACGTTTCGTAGATGAAACTGACGTTTGAAACGTCAAAATTATGAAAGATGGAAAAATTATAAAGCAAATTTAAAAACTAAGTTTACTCAAAAACTAAGGAGATTTTGAAAAAAAGTATTTTATAAGTTGTTCATTTTGGCATTATCTACAATTATTATTCACATAAATTTGCTGTAACTATTCTCGTTTCATAATAATAAACCAAAAATCAAAAAATATGAATAATTTTTTTTCTCGAATAACAATGATTTTATGAAAAATATTTTCAAGCAAAAGATGTTCATTTCTTTGATGTCTTCAATATTTGTATAAATATTTTTGTGATATTCTTCATATTTAAAAAAATATTGGAAAAAAACAAAAAACAGTTAAGGTAAACA
Source organism: Ocypus olens (assembly GCA_910593695.2). NCBI lineage: Eukaryota > Metazoa > Arthropoda > Insecta > Coleoptera > Staphylinidae > Ocypus > Ocypus olens. Next base: position 23,404,140 of record OU343056.1, read on the forward strand.
CCCACTTCCGATGTACGAAATTTTACCAAAAGCTTTTCAGTTCTTCAGATTATCAAATAAAACTTATGTTCAAAGTTTCATATCAATTGCCTCATTAGTTTTTGAGATACAGCGCACACAGACAGACACACACACACACACACAGACACACACACACACAGACACACACACACACACAGACACAAAAAATTTTTTTCCAGAAATTGTTGAAATGGCATCTAGGGACCCCAAAACGGATATTTCCGTAAAAAAAAATTTTGAAAAAAAAATCACGATCACAATACTTTCTCGTACTTCGTAACGGAGAAAGTAAAAAGTATAGTTTCATTTTTTTATAAATCGAGTGAGAATGCAATTGTTATTTGGGTTGCCTATACTACCAATTTTAATGAAACGTGCGATTTGGTGGGGAACAGGGAGGTGCATGTAATAACGGGGAAGCGCATGGAATAACGGTGTGATGGTGTGGTGTAAACAGATTTTAATTTTGTTTGTGAATACGTGAATGCTAAACCGTTGAGAACGGAAAACGCGAAAACAGATTGAGGCACATTTTTGTACTTCCCCGATACGTGAATCATGAGAATGGCGCCTCACACTTGGATCATTAACACATACACATGTGTATTCGCGCGCTGTTATTCACACTTTTTTTACATTTGTATATTTTATTAATACACCGTTGGCCAAAAAAATGGTACAAGTGGTTTTGTACGGTTTTCAATGTAGTTTTTTACCATTATTACAGGAAGCAGATCATAGTGCATTTTGTATATCGATCATATAAAAATGGTAATTACGTAGTTATAAAAATATTTTTGATCTTAATTATAATTAAAAACATTGCTAATTTTTAATTAATTCAATACCACTCGTATATTTATAAAGATGAAAAAAAACATTTGGACATTTGGGGTATGGGCTAGGAAATGTAAAAGATTGATTAACTTACAACCAAAAATAACGAACAATAACATTAAAAAATGGTGATGTGGCCATCATGTTACTTTCTCCGACTTTATATTTACGTTTTCATGGGTTTATTTTCAATTGAAATCATATTTTAAATGTACATCGAGCGTTGCGTAAACTCGGATGACACTGACGTTTAAAACGTCAAAATCATGAAAGATGGAAAAATTATACTTCAAATTCAAAAACTACGTTTACTCGAAAACTAACGAGATTTCGAAAAAAACTTATTCCTTAGAAGTTGTTCATTTTGGCATTCTCTACAATTATTATTCACATAAAATTGCTGTAACTATTATCGTTTCATAATTATAAACCAAAAATTTAAAAAAATTAATAAATTTTTTTCTCGAATAGCAATGATTTTATAAAAAATATTTTCAAGCAAAAGCTATTCATTTCTTTGTTGTCTTCGATGTTTGTTTAAATGTTTTTGTAATATTTTTTATATTTAAGAAAATATTGGCAAAACACAAAAAACAGTTAAGGTAAACACCCACTTCCGGTGTACGAAATTTTACTAAAAGCTTTTAAGTTCTTCGGATTATCAAATAAGACGTATGTTCAAAGTTTCATATCAAATGCTCTATTGGTTTTTGAGATACAGCGCACACAGACAGACACACACACACACACACACACACACACATACACGTCCCGCAATGCTTGTGGCAACCCATGAAATATCCTCAATTGTGGCGCTTTCGTTTAGATGCTGCCCTTTCGCTGCGCTTTTCCACGCTATTTCTGAATATGTGATTCATTTTGTTTTACCCTCCATATAAACAAAGTTATTGCAAAAAAACAATTGTGGCAACCGTGCCACAAGTATTGGGAAACGTGAAGTGTGTATCCAGGGTGCCACAAGTGTGGGGAAACATACCGTGTGTAAGAATGGGTTGCCACAAGTATTGCATAACCTACCAGTGTGTGAAAAGCAACGTTGCCGCTGCCAGCAACCTACAATAATTCATTGCATTCTACCTTTTGAACATCTTTTACCCTTAAATGCATGGTTATTTCACTAAAATTTGTTTTTATATTATCGATGTACATATTCAGAAAATAATTTATGACAAGCATTCAAAGAACTACTTCATTTTGTGAGTAGGGAATTTGCACAACGACGGCGAACCAGCAGTTCGCAACGCTACGAAATAAAAATAAAGGCACTTTTAATGCGTGTATCATTCACAATTTTTTCTATCGTAATAATAGTTATTTTTGTACGTGCGCAAAATTTGTGTTTTTATTGTTTCGCATGAGAATGTCATTCGAATGCGCCAATAATCATCGAACACGAAATACAAACAATATTTTTGTTAAAATTAGAATACTATACCTAAATATTGAGAATTTAGCGATGCGTCAATACACTTTTTTTCTGACGATTGTAGAAAATAATATTTGTACTTTTGTGATTTATTTTCAATTTAAATAATAAAATTTTACTTTATAATAATATGCTGACATAGTTTCATTGGTTCAAAACTTCGGATATAAAATGTTGTAAATCTTCTGAATCAATTCTAATGAATAGTTTTAATTAAAATAAGATACTAATATATAAAATTCGAAATTTTTGGTATTTAACTCTGATTTTGCATCAAACCCAATGAGTGTTCAGAAATACTCCAGAAATAAGTGTCATATTTTCGATTTTTTTTTAGTTTAGTGGTCATCCAAAAACCAGTTGCACTTTTGGTTTTACCGGAAGTTACATCAATTAATTTTTAGTAAATTTATAAAGTTTATATGAGAGACATTTTCAGGACATTTTTCATTTCATTTTTTTATTTGAATGGCAAAATATTGTTAGTTTCAAAAAACAACCGACCTTGTTGTGTATTTTTTAGATAGAGCATTTGTAACTACGATGCAATACTATTTTTTCTAGGGTCGCCTAAGGCATTTTTCAAGTAAATTTGACGAAAAATAAGTGGTAGCGTGTCTAAAATATATCGCATAATTTTATAATTAATTTTTTTAAATTAAATTTACCAGATTCAAAAATGCATTGAACTAAAGTTGAATACTTTGTTGCTATAACAATACACTTTTTTACTCTTTATAGATTTTTCTCTGATCCCATTTTTTTAAATGTATTATTAGAAATTTTTTGAGTCATTTCGTTTAAAAAATAAAACAAACAATGCGTTGCCACAGCAACAAAATAATAAGTGGCAACAAATATCCAACATCATCACTAAATGCATTATTAATTTTTTAGTGATTTTTTAATTAAATTACTTTACATAAATGGATATTTTACTGTTAATGTGTAAATGTTTTTATGTGCTATTGTGTGTTAGTTTGGACCGGATATTGGGATGTGACGCATTCATTCCACGAATTCGTTTTAAAATTTAAAGGGCGGTCGAAAACAGGTAGTTAACTTGGGGGTGACGAATGCTAACATCTGCGAAAGATAAAAACATTTGAGGCATGGCATCCACTTCTATACACATTTAAAAATAGATTTTTACTATTGCTATTTAAATTAATAACTTTCTTTAAGTTTTTTGCGGTTTCAAACTGAATTTCATTGGCCATTGTAACGCATGGTAGAGAAATAAATCTTAGATTTTTTATTACGTCCATTTTCTCAATAATACTTTATTCATACATTTCTTGTAAATATTAATATAGAAATAAATACCAATCAATAATAATAACTTACGACAAAAAATAAGTTTTTCGAACAATTTTAAACTGAATATAACATTTACTAAATTATAAATTGGTGGTCAAACAATAGCCTAAATTATACTATTTCAAGTAACGTTTGATTTTGTAAACTTATTTTTGCCTGAGCTATAAATCTTTGAGATAATTTGTTGAGCTAAATTGCCGGAAATAAACAATGAATACCAATATAATATTTAATCAAATTTGTATTGGTTTTGATTTTCAAAAGTAAAGTGATTTTTCTTGGAATAATTAATAATGCACAAATTACGGTATTAAACCTGTACCTGTACTAATATTAGTTGCATCCTCTTGTGCCGTAATAGAGAAAAGTTAGACAGAAAAAGATTCAATGGAAATTAATCACAATTTTTTTTTTTAATTTTAAAATTTAATTTGATGAAAATGATTGATTCATTACTTTTAGAATAATTTGCCCAATATTATAAACATAGTAATACATCTGATATCCTATTATTTGAGAATAATTTTTATATGTGTGTTATTTCTTTTCGAATCAGTGACCTGTTTAGTACAAAGGGTGTAATTATAATAAGCCGTGCATGTCGAAACTGGTTGATCGAACACAAGATGAAAATGAAATAATTAAGAAATAGAATAATTTTCCTCATCATGGGTGTATTAATTCTCAGTAATATTTGATATTATACAGGGTGTTTCAAATTCGAGACTCATCATGGGGATCCCGCTTATTAGAAGAGATAGAGGTTATGGCACTTTTGCAGAATTTTATGCTGATTAATAATCCATTGAAAAAAATTACTTCATTTTTTTTTGTTTTTCGTTGTTTCTTTATATCTTAGTTAATTGAGGAGGTATTTAAGAATGGCAAAGACGTTCGTATCATAAATTTCTTATTTCTTATAGATGCTATATTTATTTTTTACCACATTCAATTTAATTTTTATTATATTATATAACACTTTTTTTAATAATAATAATATTCAAAAGACAAAATGATTTTGAAAGATCGACGGCGTGTAAAGTGATTTGAATTTTTGTAGAATTTTTTTCTTGCGATTCACATTATTTTTTTAATTTTTTGCGCTCGAAAGTTTGACATTGAAGAAACTTCATTTTCAGAAATTCATAACGACTGAAAATTGCTGCACATTCAAAAACCAAAATTATTATTGAAAGATAGACGCCTTGTGAAGTAAACTGAATTTTTGGTAGGATTTTATCCTTCTGTTTTATATTATTTTTTAATTTTTGCATTCCAGTGTGCGTCATTGAAAAAAATACATTTTAAAAAATTCATAACTCGACTGAAAATTGCTGCACATTTAAAAGCCAAAATTATTTTAGTTTTTAAATGTACTTAAAACATATAATAAATATCAATTTTGTTATCAAGTAATAAATATTATTACTTTGAAATATGTGCTACGTGTGTAAAAATAAGAAAATCCTCGAATACGTCTGTTTTTAATTTTAAAAATAAAAATAGTGTTGGACAAATAAAATATATGTAATAATTATTAAAATTTATATATACATAATCTCTATTAACAGCCTTTTGACATGATTACATTATTTACATATTTTTTAAATAAACAAGACTGTCACATGGGCTATTGACCTAAGGTCTTTCGGCCCTAGAATGCGTATATACTTGAATTAGATTAATTTATTGTATATTGGTTTGAATCGGACTTTTCGGAGCTACTGAACATAAATATAAATTCATTGAGCCATGTTACATTTAAAAGTAAAAGTTGAATTTGATAATTGCCGTTTAGATTGAAAAAGTACGTGTAATATAAATTAAATATGAGTTAGTTTTATTCAGCGTGTGTTAGTTTGGAACGGATTTTGAGTTGTGTAGCATTCATTTAAACGAATTCCTTTTAAAATTTAAAGGGAAGGTCGAACGCAGGTACTAGGGATGAAGAATGGGAACATCTGGCAACATAAAAGCCAAGGTTGCCAGCCCTATAAATTTTCATAGTTACTTACATAATAAACAATTGGGCCGTTGAATGTTTACATCAAGGTTATCATTTTTTTTTAAATTAGATCGTCTGTAACTTTAAAAAATGGCTACTTATTTTTTTTCTATTATTTCGGATTTTTATAGACCCGTTGTTTCCCTTTATACGAAAGCATAACAATTATACTGTGTTATTAAACAGACACTGGCACTGTTTTAATGTACTTAACTAAAATTATTTCAAGCACCAGTGCAAAATGTAATTTTATTAATACATTATGCACTTAAATTATTTCAAAGTTATTTCTCGATTAATTCTGCCAATAAAATCGCTGTATTTGTTTTTCTCTTCTAAATAATAACGGTTATATGGAATAAACTTGTAATACTTTGGTTTTCATTTAATTCTTATATATAGTGCACGCAGTACAGTATGGAATAAATTCAGTAAAATCAAAATAAAATATTTTTGGAAAAAATCCTCATGTCAATTTTCTTTGATAAAAATACACATTTTTCCATGAAAGTCGATTTTCAGCCATCATTTATTTTTGTGTAAAGACGTCATCGATTTTTTTTTTAATAACAACTCATTCATTGCCCGAATTTTCCGGGCTAAACCTGCGCATTTCATCTCTTATGCAATGTTCAAGTTCAGCTAAATTTTGTGGTCTGTTAAAAATATTAAAGATGTTCTAGAAAGGCTTGTAATTATTCATTTTTTCCTCCTTCTATTCTGCAAATATTATAACCGTTAGTGGGTGAATGGCTTATAAGCCAAATCCAATAAAAAAAAAGAAGGGCTTGCGAATTGTCTAGAAATCGATGGATTTCCATCAACCCTAATTTCATGAAATAAATATTCATTACTGTAGTATTGTATACATTTTTATCTGGATGTTTGTTATTAAATATGTCATCTGCTTCCCGATACGTTTTATAATCTTCAATCACAATTAATTTCTATTTTTTCTCCAAACTCAATGTCACCGGAATTACTATTCATTTATAATTTTCAAATATCTGACGTTCAATGACAGACCTGTCACTGTCATTGCAACATTTGAAATATCAATGTGCATGTACCACTGTAGAGAAAAAGAAAAATTACAAAATCTTATTTTTATCACTGGGCAGACATGACTGTATGTTTAAACCCAATTTTAAATTCTAAATAACTTTTCTTTATAACAGTTCTTGATATTGTCAATAATAAAGGTACTTTATTCTGGAACAAAATTCATATTTTCACACAAATTCCGTATATTACTGAAAAATTTGACATCTGATGATTGCATTCTAGGTTTTTTTAAAGAATAACTTTTTTCCCTAAAAGTAACTTTCAAAGGGGATAGTTGAGAAGCTGCAAACAAACAGCATTCATTGCAATGCAGAAAAAATATTAAATATATTGATTGTATTTTTAATTGCGGACTTTTAAAGTTTTCATCTTAAGTTTTAAGTGGTACTATATTAAAATTTAATTATTTAACTGTTGATATGTTAACTTTGATAACCGAAACAAGAGAACAAGAAATTGTAATTAATGTCAATGTAATTTTACTAAAAATTAAGCTAAAACCTATGGATTACAATCTATTGTCTGTTATAATAATGTTCTAATTATAAGAACAATTAGTTCGCTGAAAAGAGATAAAATTTTAATATGGATTTTAAGCAAATATTTTCATTAAAACGTAAGTTAAAATATGGTCCAATAGTTAATTGGCAAAATATTAACGGCTGTGGTAATACAATACACGGCATATTATAACATACCCCCGAAAGCAGAATCTATTAATAATATATCATCTAAACCTATAATTTAACTAAATTACAAAAAAAACATTTAATAGTAAAATCTGTAAATTTAGAAAAACAAATTGAAATTGTATTAAATTATTATTAAAATATTTGATAGGATTAAAATTATTTACCATTTTGTGCCAGTTATTAAATTGAAATCACATAAATTCAATGGACAATTGACTCTTAGCTCGATTCATACTAGATGATATTTATAATAATCATAATACTGATAAAAAATTGGTGGTCAATTTTCTATGTTTTAAAATGTTCAAAAATGTTTAATAAAGAATATCTGAATATTATTTTATATTATGTTGTATTATGTTAGTATTATTTGAGATATTTTTTACTCTTCGCCTTGTCATTGACAAAAATAGTTTTAATAAAATGTAAATTTAACCTATTCATAAACAAATTAAATTTGGAATTTGGAATTTTACCATCTTTTGAAAACAATTGAAATCCTGGCAGTCATACCAGAGAGACGGTAAAGGCATGGAAATGCACACCTGTGGCTGATTTCCTCACTGAAGACGAGATTGCGTTAATGCACTAAATCCTATTCGTTTAAAATTTATGAAGCATTTTTTGAAACGTATACAATTGTGCATTTGTCCCTGAAGATGTTAAATAGAATTATAATACGACCGAATAACTTTAAATAAGAGCCTCAAATTCAATTTAATAAACTTATAGGAAAGTAAACAAAAAATAAACTAAGCTAACAAAAATTATAAAAATATATTATATGTATGATCAATTGCTGAATGTCTAACAATTAAATAATTTTTAAAATTATTTTATATTATCTTTACTTTATTCAGTAATTAAGAAGAAATAATGATTGTTAATTATTAAATTAATTATTTATTTAACCAATATAATTACTTATTATTATTATAACAGATTAAAATATGATATGTATGCAACTAGAAAAACAATTCATAAGAGCAGAAATGATTTCTAGGATATTATCCGGCTCCAACCCAAATATATATGCGCCGAAGAAACTCTCAGTATCAAATTACTGGCAACGTAGCATTTTTTTGTAGAGGGCGCTACCAACTAAACACTACTGAAGTTGCCACAAATATGAGTGTGTGTACCACATGCAAGATCCTGAATAGTGGCGTCTTTTACACATTTTTAAAAAAAGTTGCATAACTTGTGTAAAAGGTACTTTTCGTAAATACTATGATAATGAATAAATGTATTTTGTTGATCATAATATTCAGTGTAAATATCGTTAGTCTAAGTTAACAAGAAACGGAGAAATCACCAGAGAAAATTGTGGCACAGTGTGTAAGTTGCCACAATTCCGTGCGTCCGCCACAGTTCAGGATGAGGCACACACAAGTTGCCACAAGTATAGAGGAACATACACACACACACTGACACAATTTTTTTTTCCAGAAATTGTTGAAATGGCATCTAGGGACCCCAAAACGGATTTTTCCGTAAAAAAAATGTTTGAAAAAATAATCACGATCACAATACTTTCTCGTACTTCGTAACGGAGAAAGTAAAAATGTAGTATTTATGATCTTGATCTAAAACTGTATTAATTGAAAAACATCTCAATAAATCAATTATTTTGTTCTGTTTGTACTATAAATACCACTCACAGTGGGCCAAAAAATTATTAGAAATATTCATATTTTCAATAATAATTAACGCAATAAATATTGCTTTGAAAAACAAAATGTTTACACTTTGTAGTTTACAAAAATGATAATTGCAGTTTTGAAAAGTTTTTTCTATATCGAGGTTATTTCACATTAATAAAGGCCTGCAAATGCGGGAGTTTATAATGCACTTTCGCGTCGCATTTGTAGGTACTAAAATTAGAAGGCTATGATTTGTTTCGGTTTTTAATGAATCTCAGACGTTATCCGTCACTTCTATCAGTCATTTTAGTTTTGCGGACAAAAACATCCTGAAAGGATAGAAATTCATGCATTGGTAGTCAAGAAGGTGCTTCGGGCACAAGTATAAGCACTATTTCTTTAGAGCAGAAGTACTTCATCTTATCTATAAAAATCGGGCTATTCACTGTTATATTAATTATTTAAAAATATTAATAACTCACACAGATATGACAGTACAAAACTACTTGTACCGTTTTTTTTTTTGCTCAAAAACTAGCAAATATCAACACCGTTGCACAAGGACTCGAGATATGGTAGCACCCTTAACCAAACATTTGTAACAACAATGGTTGGTAGGTGGTAGTAATTCCAATAAATAAATAAATAGTCATCTGTTGTCACTCGCATTTTTTTTTAATTTAAACATTTATTTTTAATTAAACCGCATTTAAAATAATCCATATTTAAATTATTTTTCTGCAGCCGTCCCGAAAATAAAACTTTCGGTATGATTTATTAAATCGGAAATACCACTATACATTTTTGTATAATTCAATATTCGTCGTGGTATTAGCCAGGAAAGTAGTTGTTTCAAAAAGTAATTTGTTAATTGTAGTCGTATTTATACAACTAATCATCTACAGCAAGTTTGGTATTTTTGATTTCTTATTATTAACATTAATAAGAGTATGTGACTTATTTTTTCTTTATTAAAAATGTATATAAACAAACTTATGTATTTTTTCATTGACATATTTCAATTTATTACATGTATATTTCAAATAATAATAATAAATATATTTCAGCATTTTATAGTGTATAAAATCCTCTCTTTACTGATAATAAAATACACTAGAGGAAAGAAAAATTAAATTCGTGAAATTTTGACTATGTTCAAACCGCCATAACAGCGTATTTTGAATCGATTTTGATGAAAATTAGGGCGAAAAACTTTGAAGTGTCTTCTTTAAAGTCATGCATACGAACTAAAGCGTAACTTCTTCCGCCCCTCTCTAGCACCCCTGAGAAAAAAAAAATTCAGGAAACCATGTTCAACTTTCACGATGTCTATGGAGTTGGAAATTTTTTTTCGATTCGATCCACCATTAAGGCATTAAAAATCCCTATGCGAGACTCGAAGAACGAAGTTCCTACGACGATTTGGCACCAAGTTATAGGTGTTTGAAAAAAGTGCATTTTGAGGTTATCCACACATAACTCAGCGACTTTTCAACCAAATTTGATGATTCTTTCAGGAAAAAATCTCATTTTGGTCCTACTTTAAGGGGGTAAACTCAGATTGGAATGATCCCTTTTGGAAGCCTTCAACCGCCGAACAAAAAAAAAACACGTTTTTGGGCAAAAAAACACCAAACTTTGGCAAATTGTACCGAGTTGGAAAAAATGTGTGGACTCAATCCAACAAAAGGGCATTGAAATGTGTTCAATTGCCTGTGCAAGACTCAAAAACGAAGTTCCTACGGCAATTTGGCACAAATTATGGGTGTTTAAATAAAGTGCATTTTGGGATCTTTTTATTATTTTGTATAGAGGGGCGTAGAGCCCTCTCTTGGAGTGGGGGATAAACCCTCTCAAAGAGGAAACATTTTGCTTTTTATTTCTCAAAAGATGGTCGAAATCGGTTAAATACAAGCTGAGTTATGACCGTTTGAAAATTACCTAAATTTTTACAAATCTCAAATGTTTTATTTTTTTCAGTCAGTGTAATTTGTTTGTTTTTATTGAACAAATGGAAAAATGGACCAATAGTGGTGAGTTAGGCCCACATTTATTTCCGACCTTTTAGTGATCGTTAAAGTAAGCCTTTTTTGACCTAAAATAAAGTTTTCTGTTAATGGAGTTCTAAAGTACAAAATACGATATTCATGATTTCGCGCAAACAATTAATTTTCGTGCATACCTCAAACAACATGCAAAGAAAATTTCATTCGTGAAAACGAAAACAATTTCGTCGAAAAACTTCGGACTTATGAGCCAAAAAACACAAAATTCGCTTTATTTCAAACACCCATAACTTCTTTATTTAAGTCCTGAGCAGGTAATTGAACACATTTCAATGCCCTTTTGTTAGATCGAGTTGACACATTTTTTCCAACTCGGTACACGTTGCCAAAGTTGGGCGTTTTTTTGCCCAAAAACGTGTTTTTTTGTTCGGGGGTTGGTTGAAGGTTTCTAAAAGGGATCATTCCAATCTGAGTTTACTCTCTTAAAGTAGAGCCAAATGAGATTTTTTCCCGAAAGAATCATATCAAATTTGGTTGAAAAGTCACTGAGTTATGTGCGAAGAACCTCAAAATGCATTTTTTTTTCAAACACCTATAACTTGATGCCAAATCGTCATAGGAACTTCGTTCTTTGAGTCCTGCAAAGGGAATTGATCAGATTTTATTGGCTTTATGGTGGATAGAGTGGACAATTTTTCCAACTCCGTAGACATCGTCAAAGTTGGACATGGTTTCCAGAAGAAAACTTTTTTTTTCACAGGGGCGTTAGAGAGGGGCGTAAGGGGTTAAGATTAATTTCGCATAGTTATGGCGGTTTGAAAATGGTCGAAATTTCACGAATTTAAAGTGTTTCATTTTTTTTCCTTCAGTATATTTACCTTTTATATTTATGTATACATCTATTTATTGTTCCCCTTCTACTGTCGTATCAGGATTGGTTACTGCTTTTTGCGTTTTGTACCGTTATTCTGAATATTTTGCCTTTTCTTACTACCTTTCTCAGCCTTTTCTGCTTATTGCCTTATTGTGACTATTTTTATTTTAATTAGTACCCAACTTCTTTGATCTGGTTATAAGCCCAAAATATGATGTATACTTATATTTAAATAAATAAATAAATAAAATAAAATAATAAATTTATCTCTCATTAATTAGCCACATTTAGCCCCTCCCGGGCGCTATCGTTGGGGGCACCCCGACTTCGAAGCAAACAAAAATAATGACGCCACAACACAAATCAGAGAAAGGGGAAGTCCCTGTAGGTGACGTTTTTAAATAATAAAATGTATTGATCAACTAATCATTTTCGTTAAAAAAAACATTAAGAGCGCTGAAAAATACCTCACCCGGGGCGCCCGGATGGCCAAGGCGAGTACTGGCCCCTGCCCCTGGTAATATCGAATCAGATAAACTAACACCACAAAAATAATTATATATGATGAAAAAAACACAAGTTTTGTTATTGCCGTCAAAAACGCATAAACATGTCGGCTCCAATTTATTGAGGCGTGGTCACTCCGTGCTTGGAGGCGTGTGATATATATTTTTTCGTCCTCGATCGCGAAATCATGCAGACCAAAATATTACTCTAAAAAGTGAAAGTTGTGTTGCCTATAGTTGTACTAATTTGATTTAATCCCCCTCTAGAGGACCGTGTAACGTACTTCCGATGGGTACCGACCCGTTAAGCGCATCATCTACAAAAATAATTGATTTATATTACTAACTAAAATTTGCTTCAAAATTATATGATAAAGTATACATTAACACGAGGTATAATTTTTAGGATGTAAAATCCTATGGCCCAAGATAAAAAAAACACACACTGTATAAACAAACTTATATAATTTTTCATTGACACATTTTAATTAATTACTTATTACATATTTCAAATTAATAATTCAAATTTTGGAGGTATTTTATAATGCATAAAATCCTCTCTATAATCCTGATAAGACTTAATAACCTGACCTACGTTTATTAGACAATAAACTAATCTTTCTAAAATCTATCTACACGTACATAATTGAAAAGTTATATTCGAAGCTGAAAATATGATTCACTAAAGAATGATTTTTAAAATTAAAAAAAAAATAAGAATGCGGTTAACCAAGACAAAAAGCTGAGAAGCCGGGTAAAAACATAACATATCAATTAAAAATCATGATCACTAGAGAAAGTTCTGAAACGTCATTCACAGCAAGAACTTTGCTAACAATCTCACGGCCGGCAATAAATTTCCGACATTGGGGCCAAACGGTGGGTTCAAATTGCATAGACCGCACTGATGAATAATATTTAATAATTACTAAATCGTTTGCATTGTGACCTAATCCTTCAGCGACGGTAATCAGAAGAACGGCATTTCATTGATAAATGTTATTTTTCCTCGTTGTGCTTGTGGTTGTGGTTCTACATGTATGTCTGGTCCAGATCTGAGGCAGTATTAATATGCAAATCAGCTGGACTGTTATTACCATTATCGCTAAAATCGTTGCTTGTTCCCATTAAGACAGAAGTGGTCGCGGCTGCCATTTCTTGATCAGATTTCTTTCCAGCCTCTGTTTCTAAGCGCTTCAAATGTCACTTTTCCACTTGCACTGCGAAACTTTCAGTGCCAATCATTGGTCCTGGTCTTCCATTCTCTCTGGCTCTGCAGGGAAATTGTCTTCTTCAATTGCCATTATTTGCAATACATTTTCAGAATCAATATCGAACAAATCATTAAAACTTATTATTTTTTTAATATAACACTTGCTTCCTAGATGGTAACTTTGAGCCAAGTATTTGGTTATACGGTATTCCGATCAAATAAATTACATCTGCAGATAGGGTTTCTCCACTAATTTCGAACGCAACTTTATAATAACGTTACAAAATGCCGCCGAAAACATCATATCAGAGGTATAAGTCTGTGCTACAGGCCGCAAGAAAATTCCCCACTCTACTACGCACATAACTGTAACGCAGACTAAAACCTCTGCATCAAACTAATATTACCAATTGTCAAACGATAAAAACGAGATGGGGTTACCAATTGAACACATTTTGGATTCATATTAACATCCTCTATCGACACAATATATAATTTAGCCATTAGGGTGGACCGTTAAACATGTTGGTGGACTAAAATGAAGAAAAAGAACAAACTGACCTTTTTTAATTTTATAGAGCTCAAAATTTACAGTTATTAGTTTTCTATCTACTTATACGAATAAGTTTTCGGGTTATCCCGTTGATTTTTACACACTTCTAAAATAAGAACCACTCTAATCTACGTAACATTTGGCATTTCTGAACTTTCAACCAATTGTGGGTTAATCAAAGGCATTACAGTTTTGACGAATAACTAGGCTTGAAATTTAAATCCTTACATAATATGAAAGGTTCACAAAATTTTTAATAGTACCATTATATGTTAAAATATGTTTTAAAATGCGAAATATGCATTACATGGGTAAATATGTAAAATATGCAAAAATAGGCATTTTGCTTTAAATCCTCTCTCTACCTATCACTAGGGCTTCAGGCTGGCCTCATATTTTTTTCGGCATCCAAATTTTCCTGGGAATGCAATATTTCTTGAACAACAATTTCCATGTTCACTTTAGCTTTTCTAAGCTCAGCTTACTCACTCGCACTCTCTGTAGTAGATGAGTGTATCCTCTGCGTTATCCTCTACGTTTCTGCAAAAAGTCACGCAATTTACGTTATTCGTTAGGGACGTAAGTTTAAAAAAAAACACTTTTTAATTAACTGGATATTGGATAACAGAGTGCTGTCGATTTCCATCAGGACTGAGCAACCGTGTCCTAACATGAGTTTTGTCAGCCAGTGTGTGATGTAATGTCGGAGATAAGAAAGCGCTTCCAACTGCTATTTGGGCTTCCTGCCCACCAGAACACAACCATTCTGGATCTGGATCAGGATTGTTCCGATGGGAGGGCAGAGAGGTCCGCTGCACGTAGGCCTCAATGGGCCCTTTGTACTACCTCCCACCAGAGTCCTTTTTCCCCGGTGCCGTCCAGCCAACCCACGGCATTGGCGAACGCCAGGAATGCACCAAGAGAGACTCTTTGGATGTCTGTTGTTCGTAGACATCCCTCTCCCATTATGGATTGTCTTATTGAGGAGATGGCCGTACACTACAAGAGTACTTATTCAGCAGTCTCCTCTTCACACCCTCTACAGATGGGACTGGGACGGAGGCTCATTCTGTTAAGGTGTTTTCTTAGGTTACAGTGTCCAGTCAACAGTCCCATGATTTTTCGTACGTTCCTCCTGGACAGTTGCATGCAGTATCTGGCAGTTTTGGGGTGCATCGATGTATGTTTTAGTAAGAATATAATGTCTGACAGAAAGGGTCGCAGTCCGGGTTCCGGCCCGCAAGTGGGGCGTCTGGAAGCCTTTTTTGCCAGCCCATCTGCTGTTCCCTTTACATTTATCGTATCCTTTTACTAAGCACAAGGTGACCTTGTAGTTTGTCACTTTTTCTAGGGCTACACAGCCTTCCAAAGTTAATGCTGAGGTGATTTCGCAGTTCTTAATTGCTGATATTGCTGCTCTGCAGTCCGTGATTATATGTATAGTTTTACCTTTGATATTTCAATGAGCGATTTCTCTTGCTGCATGTAGTATACCTACGAGTTCCACCTTAGTGTGGGTACTACTTGATACACCACGTGCAGTAATCTTTTCCAGGGACAGGTTTTTGTAGTTTATGCCAACACCGGCCCCCATGCGGTTTCAAGGTGATCGTGAACAAATTACGTTTTTAAAATTCCAGACCGAATTACCAAATCAATTTACGTTACACGCTTTTAGCGTTTAATTCAATCAAATCTAGCAAGCAATAATTACGGCTACGTATTATACTATACCAAAAACCACTACTCAGACGATGGACAACGATAAAACGGTACGACAGAACCGCCTCCTAAGAGAGTCACCGACGAGGTGACTTCTTTGCCTCGCTTAACCATCTCATCTCCGTCCCTTCCACTCAGTCGCTCTCTCCTTCGTTATAATTTTGATGTTAATTATGTTGCCTATGATAATACCATAAACTGCCTTTATGTGATGAGCAAATAGATCGGGCGAGCCGTGACGAATTTATTTCGTTACACACCCTGTATAATTTTTTGCATGAAATCATGATTGGTTTTATAGTTCGAACCTTCAACCAAACAATAGAAATTATTGTAATGGTTCAACGTCAATCACTGGGGCAAAAATAAAATTTCACTCAGTCCATGCATTTCAACAAATCTTCAAATATTTCGAAAACGACAAACAATAGGTATCACCTTTATTTGCTCCATGTAATTCAAAAATGACAAAAAAATACAGGATGTTTCATTTAAATAGGGTTTACATTGCCTCCTTCAGTGGTAATAAAATATCGAGCCGTTAGTTCTCTCTAGCGTTAACAACGAGCCACTCCACATAAATACCAATTTTAATATGTGTGAAGATGGGTACGTCCCTAATAAGGACGAAACGGTCCGTCCTGGTCTTCCGCCCTTCCATACGTTTTCACACAGCTTAACATCTTAACACCGACCGATATGCCCATTAAGGAATGTTTCTTTCTATTTATATTCAATCCACATATATATATATATATATATATATATATATATATATATATATATATATAGTAAAAATGTCGAAGAAAAATCCTCGTATCAGGGAATCCGACCAAAAAGGGTGGTTAATAAATCATCTATTTATCATAAAACCGAGCTTTCGCCAATGTTTATTAGCTTCTTCAGGGATAACGCTACAAAATAATTTACAAGAGTGAAATTTTTTTATAAGTTATTGAAATGAGGTTATGCACGTGTTCGCGACGCACGTGTTGGCGAAAATGTACTTACATGGAAGATGTGAAAAAATAAACCGTTGAACATACGGAATTAATGAAAAGGCTCGATGCAGTAATAGTAAAACATATTAAAATTTGTTTAAAACGTTGATGTCACAGGATTAAAATTTACAAACACACATCGCCGGACATGTTGGTTCGAGACGATGACTAACAGTGATTGTGAACTAGGTTAGATTGTAATGGCCGAGGTACAAGCCAAACTGGAGGGAGAGCACTACACAATTAGTGCCAACCCTAGGAATTGATGCCGTCAAAGTGGCGGTAAAATTTGAATTTGACAGTTTGAAGTGTAAAAGAGTAAAAGTGTAAAATGTATAATAAAAAGGGTGGTGTTGTCTGTGGCTATCAATTTAACCTTTACAAATGTAGAGTATAACATTAACAATGACTGACTGATTTTAACGCTATAATAAAATTTAGGGGTTAGGATTAATAGATGAGTTAAAAAATATATAATATAAGTGTTAGAAGTGGTAGTTAAGTGATGGTGGTTTAAATGGTGAGCACACCATTTACGGTGAATAAAGTGGATTAATGTAACCCCCAGATTGTAAGTTGTAATATTAACAATGTACAAGTCATTGTAGTATTATAACACATTACAGCGGTTGCAGGGTTGTTATTGAAAACGTATAAGTTACGTAATGTTAAAGATATATAAAAAAGTAGTGTTTAAAAGTTTAAATTATTTAGGTGTAATACAGCAATTTCAATAATTTGCTGGGGGGGTAAGAGAGAAAAAGTGAGATGTGTAATAATAATTGGTTTGATTACTGATAACGAGAACAATTAACTAGATCCAAACGAAAATCAAGCAGCAGAAACTAAGGAGTTGTGTGAATTATTAATCAGGGGATCGTTATTAGTCTTATGATGGTCTGAAAGACTGATAAGGTAGGAATAGATATTACTTAAGTGATCTGTGTCTGATTTGAAATTCATTGTTTTTCCACGGTTCTTCTGAATGTGATACATCTCCAGAAACAGTCTGCCCCTGTAGGACTTACAAGTGTCGAGAACTTTTACGTTGTTGAAGTCTGGGTTGTGGTTTGAAGAGTTGCAGTGAATAGAAAGAGCACATGACTTCTTGCCCAGTCTGTAATCGCTCCTGTGCTGTGTCAAACGTGACTTGAGCCACTGTGAAGTTTGACCCACATAGGAGAGATCACAACCCGAGCAAGGTATATTGTAAATTACGTTGGACAAGACATCAATTGAGTTCTTGTCTTTAAGCCTAGTGAAAAAATGACTGTTAAGGGTGCTAATGTTAGATTGAGCTATTCTGACTTTGTCGTGGCCCAGAACGTTAATAAGTTTAGGGGTGAGGCCCTCTGCGTAGGGCAACTTCCTGAATGTTATTTGGTCGGGGGGGTTTGGGGGAGGTTCAATAGGGACTACTGTTGGTGGAGTAACAATAGGATCTTGTCGGTTAAACATCAATTTGGACACAAGTGAACGCGGAAAACCATTGTTAACCGCTATATCAGCTAATAAGTGTAGGTTTTTTTCCCTGAAGGAGTGATGGCAAATTTTTATAATTCTAGATTTCAAACCTAATAAGGTGTTAATTTTCACTCGAAAAGGTGAATGTGAATGAAAGTTGATATAACGGCCGGAATTCGTTGGCTTGCGGTACCAGTCCAGGACAAGAGTGTTGTCAGTTCTCCTAACAACCCTCGTGTCCAGGAAGGGTATGCATCCATCGACTTCCGTTTCAACTGTGAATTGAATATGTGTGTTAAACGTGTTAAAAGTGTCGAGAGTGAGTTGAACCGATTCGAGGGGCACAGCAAGAATTAAGTCATCGACATACTTCTTGATGAAGGGTAGTTGGAAAGGTAATTGAGGGATGACCGCATCCAGTAAGTCGTCCATGACGATTTGAGCCAAAATGGGACTCAAGGGGGAGCCCATTGGTGTCCCAAAAGTTTGCTTATAGAAAGACCCATTATAAGTGAAATAATTAATATCCCCAATGAATTTAATAAGTTTAATGAAGTTAATTTTATCTAGACCCGTGTGGGGTATAATTGAATTGAATTTTGAATCAATAATATTAATTACTAGATCCATAGGGATATTAGTGAATAAGGAGACCACGTCTAAGGATATCAGCACAAAATCAGGTGGAAGTTGAAATTCGTTGAATTCTTCCGCAAAAGCGAAGGAATCCAAGACGTTATAATCTGTTCTACAGGAGAAAGAGGAAGCCAAGATGTTCGACAAGAAACAAGATAATGAATATGTCGGACAATTAATTGAAGATATGATAGGGCGCAAAGGTAAGTCGGGTTTGTGGATTTTTGGCAGACCGTAGTATTTCGGTGCGACCGCACTATACGTTACGATTTTCTTGACAGTTATGTCGTCAAGTAAGCCTTGTTTGCCTAGATCTTTTGCCAGCTTTGTTAGACTACGCTGGATCGACGCTGTTGGATCTTTTGGCAGGCGGGTATAAGTGTCGGTGTCGTGGAGCAATAGCTCTGATTTTTCTACATAATCTGCCTTGTTCAGCAAAACCGTGACTGCACCTTTGTCAGCCTTAGTAACAATTAATGATGGATTATCTTTAAAAATCTATTTGTTGCTTGAAGAGCATCTGACATAAGGGGGGTGTGTGGGGTGAGAACGTAGTTCGTGAGTAAATTAGTGATCTTTGCACGAATGAAATTGTGTTGATCCTCAGGTGAGGTCTCGAGAATGGACTCAATGTCGCTAAGAAAATATGAAATGTTAAAATCTTTGGGTTGAACTGGTAAGCAAAACTTTGGGCCGAGTGAAAGTAAAGTATTAACGTCCTGGGGGACGACAACGTCAGTACAGTTAACAAGCCATTTGGCGTTATTTACAAAATACCTCTTCTTGACAACCGAGGCCTTCAATTCGTCGAACTTTTTTCGATTATGTGATTTTACAGTGGCAAACGTGTTTCTGTATTTGCAACGCATTCTAAAGTTATATTCATTATAAATGTGTGGTGGTAAAGAAGAACGAGTGGTTAGTTGGATGTTATTTAAGCTACTTTCTAATCGTTGAATTTCGTTAATTGTTATTTTTATTTCAAAATTTAATACTTTGTTCCCCAACCTGTTATTGAAATTGAGTATTGTTGCTCCTAGTTTTCTGTCGTCTGTGTCCATTAGGGTCATCAAGTTGTGTGAGTTGTTGCGGATGTGTGTTGGAATTAGTTGTGATCGTCTGCATCGTAGGAGAAAAGCCCTTCTATTAATCCGGTTCGCCAGTTTGATGTTAATAGCTGCCCATAACTTCAGGTTTTTGGCTACTTCATTGCCAAAGGTGTTCTTTATGTCCTGGTAAAACCCCATCTGTAATTAGATGCTGGAGGGAAGTAACGGCCGTACTTGTTGGAAAATAGTAAAAATGTCGAAGAAAAATCCTCGTATCAGGGAATCCGACAAAAAAGGGTGGTTAATAAATCATCTATTTATCATAAAACCGAGCTTTCGCCAATGTTTATTAGCTTCTTCAGGGATAACGCTACAAAATAATTTACAAGAGTGAAAATTTTTTATAAGTTATTGAAATGAGGTTATGCACGTGTTCGCGACGCACGTGTTGGCGAAAATGTACTTACATGGAAGATGTGAAAAAATAAACCGTTGAACATACGGAATTAATGAAAAGGCTCGATGCAGTAATAGTGAAACATATTAAAATTTGTTTAAAACGTTGATGTCACAGGATTAAAATTTACAAACACACATCGCCGGACATGTTGGTTCGAGACGATGACTAACAGTGATTGTGAACTAGGTTAGATTGTAATGGCCGAGGTACAAGCCAAACTGGAGGGAGAGCACTACACAATTAGTGCCAACTCTGGGAATTGATGCCGTCAAAGTGGCGGTAAAATTTGAATTTGACAATTTGAAGTGTAAAAGAGTAAAAGTGTAAAATGTATAATAAAAAGGGTGGTGTTGTCTGTGGCTATCAATTTAACCTTTACAAATGTAGATTATAACATTAACAATGACTGACTCATTTTAACGCTATAATAAAATGTAGGGGTTAGGATTAATAGATGAGTTAAAAAATATATAATATAAGTGTTAGAAGTGGTAGTTAAGTGATGGTGGTTTAAATGGTGAGCACACCATTTACGGTGAATAAAGTGGATTAATGTAACCCCCAGATTGTAAGTTGTAATATTAACAATGTACAAGTCATTGTAGTATTATAACACATTGCAGCGGTTGCAGGGTTGTTATTGAAAACGTATAAGTTACGTAATGTTAAAGATATATAAAAAAGTAGTGTTTAAAAGTTTAAATTATTTAGGTGTAATACAGCAATTTCAATAATTTGCTGGGGGGGTAAGAGAGAAAAAGTGAGATGTGTAATAATAATTGGTTTGATTACTGATAACGAGAACAATTAACTAGATCCAAACGAAAATCAAGCAGCAGAAACTAAGGAGTTGTGTGAATTATTAATCAGGGGATCGTTATTAGTCTTATGATGGTCTGAAAGACTGATAAGGTAGGAATCTCGACACTTTTAACACGTTTAACACACATATTCAATTCACAGTTGAAACGGAAGTCGATGGATGCATACCCTTCCTGGACACGAGGGTTGTTAGGAGAACTGACAACACTCTTGTCCTGGACTGGTACCGCAAGCCAACGAATTCCGGCCGTTATATCAACTTTCATTCACATTCACCTTTTCGAGTGAAAATTAACACCTTATTAGGTTTGAAATCTAGAATTATAAAAATTTGCCATCACTCCTTCAGGGAAAAAAACCTACACTTATTAGCTGATATAGCGGTTAACAATGGTTTTCCGCGTTCACTTGTGTCCAAATTGATGTTTAACCGACAAGATCCTATTGTTACTCCACCAACAGTAGTCCCTATTGAACCTCCCCCAAACCCCCCCGACCAAATAACATTCAGGAAGTTGCCCTACGCAGAGGGCCTCACCCCTAAACTTATTAACGTTCTGGGCCACGACAAAGTCAGAATAGCTCAATCTAACATTAGCACCCTTAACAGTCATTTTTTCACTAGGCTTAAAGACAAGAACTCAATTGATGTCTTGTCCAACGTAATTTACAATATACCTTGCTCGGGTTGTGATCTCTCCTATGTGGGTCAAACTTCACAGTGGCTCAAGTCACGTTTGACACAGCACAGGAGCGATTACAGACTGGGCAAGAAGTCATGTGCTCTTTCTATTCACTGCAACTCTTCAAACCACAACCCAGACTTCAACAACGTAAAAGTTCTCGACACTTGTAAGTCCTACAGGGGCAGACTGTTTCTGGAGATGTATCACATTCAGAAGAACCGTGGAAAAACAATGAATTTCAAATCAGACACAGATCACTTAAGTAATATCTATTCCTACCTTATCAGTCTTTCAGACCATCATAAGACTAATAACGATCCCCTGATTAATAATTCACACAACTCCTTAGTTTCTGCTGCTTGATTTTCGTTTGGATCTAGTTAATTGTTCTCGTTATCAGTAATCAAACCAATTATTATTACACATCTCACTTTTTCTCTCTTACCCCCCCAGCAAATTATTGAAATTGCTGTATTACACCTAAATAATTTAAACTTTTAAACACTACTTTTTTATATATCTTTAACATTACGTAACTTATACGTTTTCAATAACAACCCTGCAACCGCTGCAATGTGTTATAATACTACAATGACTTGTACATTGTTAATATTACAACTTACAATCTGGGGGTTACATTAATCCACTTTATTCACCGTAAATGGTGTGCTCACCATTTAAACCACCATCACTTAACTACCACTTCTAACACTTATATTATATATTTTTTAACTCATCTATTAAACCTAACCCCTACATTTTATTATAGCGTTAAAATGAGTCAGTCATTGTTAATGTTATAATCTACATTTGTAAAGGTTAAATTGATAGCCACAGACAACACCACCCTTTTTATTATACATTTTACACTTTTACTCTTTTACACTTCAAATTGTCAAATTCAAATTTTACCGCCACTTTGACGGCATCAATTCCCAGGGTTGGCACTAATTGTGTAGTGCTCTCCCTCCAGTTTGGCTTGTACCTCGGCCATTACAATCTAACCTAGTTCACAATCACTGTTAGTCATCGTCTCGAACCAACATTTCCGGCGATGTGTGTTTGTAAATTTTAATCCTGTGACATCAACGTTTTAAACAAATTTTAATATGTTTCACTATTACTGCATCGAGCCTTTTCATTAATTCCGTATGTTCAACGGTTTATTTTTTCACATCTTCCATGTAAGTACATTTTCGCCAACACGTGCGTCGCGAACACGTGCATAACCTCATTTCAATAACTTATAAAAATTTTTCACTCTTGTAAATTATTTTGTAGCGTTATCCCTGAAGAAGCTAATAAACATTGGCGAAAGCTCGGTTTTATGATAAATAGATGATTTATTAACCACCCTTTTTGGTCGGATTCCCTGATACGAGGATTTTTCTTCGACATTTTTACTATTTTCCAACAAGTACGGCCGTTACTTCCCTCCAGCATCTATATATATATATATATATATATATATATATATATATATATATATATATACCGGGTGTGGCACTTAAGACGCCTCGGACCATAGCTCCTTTACGATAAAAGCTATCGAAAAAAATCTAAGAACAAAGTGGTGCATAGTTACCGTCGCTATGTTTTAAAAATATTTCTAATCATCAGTGGCGTGCCGTACTCCAGTGGCGTACCAAACTTATGTTTTTTTTAAATGGAATGCCCTATTTTTTATTGCAGATTTGGAAAGTGCTCGACGAGTACTTATTTTTTTATCTAACATGTTATACCCTTCACTTTAGCGGTTTCGCTATTATAACCCCTTCTTTCAAAATTGCGCCCCATTTTTGAGATTTTTTTGTAGAGAAACTAATTGACGCCGGCGCCTAAATTTTGAATTGAGGTACAGGTTAAGACCTCGTATACCTTCACATAATTTTTTTTCGGGTAATTTATGGCAAAAAAATAATTTTTGATTGATCTTCGCATGTTGTCATTTTTTCCGAAAATTTCAAATGGCACCCCCCTAAAAAAATTACGGCGTTGTACAGCCAAAACTCTAAATTTTTCATTGGTGTAAAAAAAATTACACATTGCATAACACAATTTCGGAGAAAAAAGGAATTTCATCGCAAATGTCGGGAAACGTTTTCCGTTCCCAAGTGTGCCATGAGAAAACAAAAGATTGGTAATTGTCAAAGTAAATTATTAGACGTCAGTAGCAGCCATAAGTCATTTTTGATAAACGTTCTAAAAATGTTCCGAACTCAAGAGGAAATGGTTGACATGATATTTATTCTTGTAAGAATTGTTTCTTGGCATCACGAGTGTACGCTGCGAGATATCCGCACAAGGCACATCCAAATGAACGTGCGTTTCAAAAAGTGTTGGAGAGATTTACTACTACGGGAAGTGTGAAACAGCCAAGGAGAGTTAGAAAGAAGGCAGTTATTACCGAAAATAATGAACTGCGGTATATCACCAGAAGTTGCGGTTATGCCTCCAGCAGGAAGGTCGTCATTTCGAACATTTAGTTTAAGTTGTTAAATTTGCTTTATCTGTATTTTTCATATCATGTTGAATAAATAGGTACATACTATTATGTTGACCGTATTTGTGTATTTGTTTTGGTACTTTGACAATTACCAATTTTTTGTTTTCTCATGGCACACTTGGGAACGGAAAACGTTTCCCGACATTTGCGATGAAATTCCTTTTTTCTCCGAAATTTTGTTATGCAATGTGTAATTTTTTTTACACCAATGAAAAATTTAGAGTTTTGGCTGTACAACGCCGTAATTTTTTTAGGGGGGTGCCATTTGAAATTTTCGGAAAAAATGACAACATACGAAGATCAATCAAAAATTATTTTTTTTCCATAAATTACCCGAAAAAAAATTATGTGAAGGTATACGAGGTCTTAACCTGTACCTCAATTCAAAATTTAGGCGCCGGCGTCAATTAGTTTCTCTACAAAAAATCTCAAAAATGGGGCGCAATTTTGAAAGAAGGGGTTATAACAGCGAAACCGCTAAAGTGAAGGGTATAACATGTTAGATAAAAAAATAAGTACTCGTCGAGCACTTTCCAAATCTGCAATAAAAAATAGGGCATTCCATTTAAAAAAACATAAGTTTGGTACGCCACTGGAGTACGGCACGCCACTGATGATTAGAAATATTTTTAAAATATAGCGACGGTAACTATGCACCACTTTGTTCTTAGATTTTTTTCGATAGCTTTTATCGTAAAGGAGCTATGGTCCGAGGCGTCTTAAGTGCCACACCCGGTATATATATATATATATATATATATATATATATATATATATATATATATATATATATATATATATATATAATTGAAGTGGATTTAATATGCGGGTTGGAACGGCAAGAGGGCGATTTAAATAATACTCCTAGTATTTCTGTGTCCAATATTTCGCTGTCCTCGACAGCTTCATCAGGGATCAACTACAATTTATTTCATAATAGACAAAATTGTTTTTATAATAAACATAACCTAGAGGCCATGTGGATGGTACTTACAAATTGGCGGAGTTGGTGAATAAATTGACTTAAATAACATTACAACTTGTGTCGACGCACTTATTAATTGTATATAAACATGATTACATTGAAGCAGAAATGGATGTTGTTAGATTTTAAATGGAAATTGACATGGTGAATGTAAAACAAAACTAAGACGTCAGCGCCATTTTGAAGCTGAGTGTAAAAACTGGTTATCGGCGCACAGAAAGTATGTAGGCAGAGGGCCAAATGAGAGTGTAAATCATAAAATTAGTTCTTAAATCGCTCGTCCCGCATGGAACCAAGGCGCTAATATTCATAGTGAGAATTTAAAACTGACAAAATTGAAATTGAAAAGAAAACTAAGCAACCAAACATATAAGCAGGTTTATTGTGGAAATATACATTAACGAATCACAGAGCATTAAATTAAAGAGTGGCAAATTTTATTCACTAGCTGAGGGCCAAGGATTTTTTAAAAAATAATGAATGATGAAACTGTGTGATTTGTTAATGCTTAACAATAATGTAATGAAATGATTGAAATTGAGAAGGGTTGACTAAGGCACTATGGGGGGCAGACGAGGGTGGTTGGAATCACGTGTGAAATCTTCGCTTAAAAGGTAGGCGTACACAGAACTGAGACCGTCGATATCCGTTTTAAAGTTCATGGTATTGTGTGTTTTCGCAATGCATACCATTTCCAGGAAGGTCCTGGTTTTATAAAAGGGTTCTTTTTCTAGGATTTCGACGTTCTCTAGATCGACATTGTGTAGTAATGAATTTGCATGGATGGATAATGCGCAAGATTTCTTATTATGTTTGATACACAAAAGCGATATCAAACATAATAAGAAATCTTGCGCATTATCCATCCATGCAAATTCATTACTACACAATGTCGATCTAGAGAACGTCGAAATCCTAGAAAAAGAACCCTTTTATAAAACCTGGAAATGGTATGTATTGCGAAAACACACAATACCATGAACTTTAAAACGGATATCGACGGTCTCAGTTCTGTGTACGCCTACCTTTTAAGCGAAGATTTCACACGTGATTCCAACCACCCTCGTCTGCCCCCCATAGTGCCTTAGTCAACCCTTCTCAATTTCAATCATTTCATTACATTATTGTTAAGCATTAACAAATCACACAGTTTCATCATTCATTATTTTTTAAAAAATCCTTGGCCCTCAGCTAGTGAATAAAATTTGCCACTCTTTAATTTAATGCTCAGTGATTCGTTAATGTATATTTCCACATTAAACCTGCTTATATGTTTGGTTGCCTAGTTTTCTTTTCAATTTCAATTTTGTCAGTTTTAAATTCTCACTATGAATATTAGCGCCTTGGTTCCATGCGGGACGAGCGATTTAAGAACTAATTTTATGATTTACACTCTCATTTGGCCCTCTGCCTACATACTTTCTGTGCGCCGATAACCAGTTTTTACACTCAGCTTCAAAATGGCGCTCACGTCTTAGTTTTGTTTTACATTCACCATGTCAATTTCCATTTAAAATCTAACAACATCCATTTCTGCTTCAATCTAATCATGTTTATATACAATTAATAAGTGCGTCGACACAAGTTGTAATGTTATTTAAGTCAATTTATTCACCAACTCCGCCAATTTGTAAGTACCATCCACATGGCCTCTAGGTTATGTTTATTATAAAAACAATTTTGTCTATTATGAAATAAATTGTAGTTGATCCCTGATGAAGCTGTCGAGGACAGCGAAATACTAGGAGTATTATTTAAATCGCCCTCTTGCCGTTCCAACCCGCATATTAAATCCACTTCAATTACATTCTTCACGGCGTTACTTCCCTAAACATTTATATATATATACCGGGTGACCCAGCGATGTGTAAAAGCCCCATTACTTATTAGCTATTTGAGATATCAACTTCTAGTTTTCTTGAACTGGTACCCACACTTATTCTACATGTTTTAAAAATATGTATGTTTTTGTACAGGGTGTCCCAATATACATAACAGAACAAAGTTATGTTTTTTTCAATGGAACACCCTATATTTTATACTTTAATTTCAACCCTCTTGAGAAGCTGATAAAAATAGTATAATATAGTATGGGTCTATTATGGACGATTGGTTAGTTATGAGCAAATTAGTGGCAAAAACAGGGACACATCGAAAAAGTTGCAGAAGCGCTCCTAGCAATGCTAGCGTCGTTTTTTATACACTAAATAATTTTCCATATCATGAAGAATAATACAAATCGGCTTTGGTTCTTTTTTGTTCATACTGCTATACAGGGTGTCAACATACGCAAAATAATGGATAACTATTTTTTTTCAAATGGAACACCCTATATATCTTGCCACCAATGCATGGAATTTTTAATAAGCTTTCGAATGATGTACAATTTGAATAATGAAATATTAAGGATTCTTAAGATTTATCCATAAAAACATTTTTCTTTTGTCACCTCCTGCGTATTTTTGGATTTTCAGCCAAAACTATGCATTTTCTGAAAAAATAATAAGAGACCAAAGTTGTAGAGCAGAAAATTTTCGATCGATATCAGTCTTTCGACTTTTCCAATAATGCGTGCATTGCCCACCAGAGTGCGCAAAATCGAGACCGTATATGCATTTTAGCGTTTTTCTCAAATTTTTTGTTAATTAATTTGCATTATTACTAATTCCACGTCCTCTAGCAGAAAAACGGGTAATTATAGAATTATTTAAATGACCTATATCGATTGAAAATATTCCGCTCTACAACTCTTAAAAGAAGCAATTTGTGCCCAAAATGCATAGTTTTCGCTAACAATGCAAAAAACCACTGAAAAACGCAAAAATTGATATATACATTTTCAATTTGCATTTTTAGGGAAAACTATGCATTTTTGGCAAAAATTGCTTCTATTAAAAGTTGTAGAGCAGAACATTTTCAATCGATATGGGCCACTTTAATTTCCATATAATTTCCCGTTTTTCCGCTAGAGGGTGCGGAAAATAAAGTATAGTACAATTTATTAATAAAAAAAATGAAATGAAAACGCTAAAATGCATATACCGTCACGATTTTGCGCGCTCTGGCGGGCAATGCATGCATTATCTTAAAAGTTAAAAGACCTATGTCGATCTGAAATTTTTCGCTCTACAACTTTGGTCTCTTATTATTTTTTCAGAAAATGCATAGTTTTGGCTGAAAATCCAAAAATCAGCGGAAGGTGACAAAACAAATATGTTTTTATTGATAAATCTTAAGAATCCTTAATATTTTGTCATATAAACTGTATATCATTGGAAAGCTTATTAAAAATGCCAGAGATTGGTGGCAACTTATATAGGGTGTTCCATTTGAAAAAAAATAGTTTTTCATTGTTTTGCGTATGTTGACACCCTGTATAGCAATATGAATAAAAGAGAACCAAAGCCGATGTGTATAATTCTTTATGATGTGGGAAATTTTCTAGTGTATAAATAATGATGCTATATTTGCCAGGAACGCTTCTGCAATGTTTTCAAAGGGTACATGTTTTTGCCATAAATTTGCCCATAACTAACCAACCATCCATAATAGACCCATACTATCTTATACTATTTTTATCAGCTTCTCAAGAGGGTTGAAAATAAAGTATAAAATATAGGGTGTTCCATTTAAAAAAACATAACTTTGTTCTGTTACGTATATTGGGACACCCTGTACAAAAAACATACATATTTTTAAAATATGTAGAATAAGTGTGGGTACCAGTTCAAGAAAACTAGAAGTCGATATCTCAAATAGCAAATAAGTTATGGGGCTTTTACAGATCCCTGGGTCACCCGGTATATATAGTGACTGCAGTTTCGAACAAACAATAATCATTATCAAGTAACCATACTTATTACTTATATAAAACACTTTTACTTATTGTTAGTTAATATCATACTGTTTATTTATTAGTGCCTCCAGTTTAGATCAAACAATGATCTTTCTCAATAAGTAATAAGTATGGTTACTTGAATGATTATTGTTTGATCGAAATTGCAGTCAATAATAAATTAACAGTGTGATATTAACTTACATGAGTAAAAGTGTTTTATTTAAGCATACAATTATGTTTTCTAGTTATTTAAGCATACAATTATGTTTTGTAGGAGGTTTATTAGATGCCAATTGATGTCGAAACTATATTTGGTCAAATTTCTTTGTTCGCTTATCTCAGTCTTGTTGTCTTATGGCAATCTCGAGCATCTTGTGCTCTCGTGATTATTGCCTGCGAACAAGCTTTCGAAAAAACTGTCAAATTATTTTCTAATTTATCGAACCCTTATGATGAATTTGATATGATTATTTTTTGACCACAATATATTTATACCGAGTGTTTGGTATAAGGGGCGAACCTAGGGATTTAACATGTAAAATTAAATATGTGTAATTATTAGCTCCCCTATTCATTTTAGAGAAAAATCGTAAAAAAAATATTTTTTAGAGAATTAAAAATTGTAAATGTATCATCCGTTTAATTTACGTTCGTACCACAATACACCTCAGAAATAATAAAAATAAGTTGAACAATGTACTATTTTATAAAAACCCATGCCATGTGTTTGACAAATGTCATGTCATAGTGAAAATAATTTTGCCAGTCAGATATCAATTCACGCATTGTACTTACTATGAACAATAACGTTGGGCTCGTTGTTCATATTAAATGTGAACGTTCATCTGCAAAAAGTTTCAGTCTGTATTTGATCGATCCTGCATTATTTCACAGAATACACGCCTAGTTTCATCATCCACTATCAGTTTCTCCTCATGGCATTGATGCTTGTAGGAATGATAACCATGCTTCTTCGGAATTTTCTGTACAGAGAATTTAGACACGTTGCACTCACGAGCAATGCATCGTATGCTAGTTGTTGGTTTAGCATTTATCAAACCCAAAACTGTTTCTTTCAATCCATCGTTGTTTCTTCAGTTCCGTTTGGATGTAATGTCACGAACTCTGAGTAAACTGACGCCACTGCAAAATATTTTGATAATGATTACGTTCTCTTCATTGGAATAACTCAGATTATTGTTCATAGTAATTACATTGCGTGAATTGATACTTTACCAGCAAAATTATTCTCACCATAACATGACATTTGTCAAAGTCATGGCAAGGGATTTTATTAAATGGTTAAACTTATTTTTATTATTTCTGAGGTGTATTCTGGTATAAACGTAAATTAGATGGATGATACATTTACAATTTTTAATTCCCAAAAAAAAAAAATTGTTTTTACGATTTTTCTCTAAAATGAATAGGGGAGCTAATAATTACACATATTTAATTTTACATGTTAAATCCCTATGTTCGCACCTTATCTCAGACACTCGGTATGTGAAAGCTAATGGGTTGATAGCAAGGTATCTATAGAACATAACTAATAAATAAAATTGTTTCCGAACGGATTCATTGCATTTTGAAGTATGTTTAGATTTTACTGCATCAATATTTTCATCAATTTCTGCGGTCGGAATCGTACCCAATCTATTTATTTCACATATCGTCGGCTTACAACCAAAACCAGATAAGTTACATTTCCACATTTTAAGATATCGAAGTTGTAAAGTTTAATATTACATCAAAAATCTTCTAATCTATTCTGTACACATGCGGATTCGAGTTTTCTGTTTATGACATACATATATGGTTTCGTCATTACTTGGTATAGTGAGTTTTACGCCCATAACTGCAATTATCTCAAAAATGATAAACTTGTACTTATCTAGAATAAAACACTTTTTACATTGTTTGTATAATTGATTTATTTGTTTGAATGCAGTTTCGGCAATTCAGCTTGCCATTATCAAAACTAAAGACTTTAGTTTTGATAATGATGATTCTAATTTTTTTATTTTTTGAGACGCATTTCCACACATGAAATAATGGAAGTCATGTTTCACAATTATTTTTTTTAAAGAAGATATGCACGATTGTGTTGCAAGAAATCACTGAAAACGTCGGTCGTACGAACATTCATAGTATCGTCGAACCCATTAGCCGTATAAAAAAATCATCAGGTGGATTTTGGAGATCTTGAGTTATTCTATGTAGTGGTGTACTAGTATTTCAAATTTGCGTTTAATATTAATATACTATTATTATTTTTTTTATAAAATCCACTAGCATTTTTTATCGTCAATTTACCAAATTAAAATTTTGGAAAAAACTCAAATTTCAAAGAAACAGTGAAAATTTGAAGACGGAACTCCAATGGGCTCTTTACACATAAATTAATGAAACAACTATGTTTATTTTAATTTTTTTCACACATTTGTAATCGTTGACGTAGTAGCTAGATTTTTACTTCGATTTTTCGGTTTGTCTTAGAGTTTTCTCGAAATGGCTTGAGCTTCCGTTCTATAATCTCGAAGAGGAAAAAATCGGTACTAACATTCTGATATTGTTGTTAACCCACATGAAAAATTTAACAGGGTTATTTACAGGGTCATTCATATTCTGCAAACTGGATTTTGCAGCTAATCTTTCGATCATACCTCCTAAGCCGTCGCATGATCCATTTCCATGCAACATCAAAATCATCTGTGTGATTACTGGTCTCAGTGCAGTAAACATCGAAAAGAATACTTTTAAGTGTGCATTCATTTCTTTACATTTACGTATAAAACGTCAGTCATCGTCGGACTTTTAAAATTGTTTCCTCACTGAATTCGATCTGTTCGTATTTTCGGGTGATGTGTTAGTGCTTTTATCAGTAATATTATTAATAGGCATTTCTCAAAATCTTGGCAAGCTCATTTTGTCTATAATTATTGTACCGCAGATTGATACACATCTGACACTTTGTGTCACTAAATTTAATTTCTCAAATTATCATGTGCAAATTTTCTGTATGGCAAATTGTCTTCACGAATCTAACCCGTGACTGATTTTTCCCAGGCAATTATTAGCGTCTGGATCACTCTTGCTTGATGCGTCTATAAAATCGGCACTCCTGCTTCGCTGTCGTTTCGATCTTTGCCGAAACAAGCATTCGTGATCCTGACGCTCAAATCATGGGCATTCGTTAGATTACTGTTGAAAATCACACAATTGCCACAGTTACATAGTTGCCGCGTTTTGGAGGTTATAAAGTATGCCACATAAAAATGAACATACACGGACATCATTCGGATGTTACATGAACCGCTGGGCATATTCGGATGTTTTTATACAAAATATACAAAACCAGGTCTCCTACGCGCCGTCTACGCAGTAAGATACGGAACTAAAAATATACACTAAATCATAAAGTTTAGTTTTTTGACATCCTCCCGAAATATATATATATTTATGCAAGTATCCAAGTTATCTCCGAAGTAGATATATGCAATACGTTGTCACCTCATATATAACGTTCTTACCTCCGATTTTGGAAGTCACAACGTTTCTCCTGTTTTTTTGCGGATTTGTATAGCACATGTGCCTACAATGTCAATGACAAAAAAAATCTACTCTCAACGGTTACCATTTGAATAATACGTTGTAGCTTCCAACATTTGGCAACAGTGTATGTGGCTGTTTCTGCTGTGCTCCAGAGACTTGTTAGTTGAAAGTGAAAATGGAAAATTCTAGAAGTTATCGTATATTACAGTTGGCGTTAAAAAATAGTATCATTTATTTACCTATTTAGCGAATTAACTAAACCAAAAAGAGGTTATATTATGGTCGGCGTTTTTTTCGCAAAAACTCATAAGACATTAAAAGAAAGTTATTCTCTAAAACTCGATCGTTTTCGCATTACCTAAAATTGATGTCCATATAATATTGATGACGTTTATTTATTATTTGTGTTGCGACGGGAAAATAGGTACCCTCAGCCGGAAACGTAAATTTAACAGCAGAAGCGAAAGCGAAAAAGAGGTCCGACATTCGGTTCTCAACGGAATATTTCCAATGACATTTTGCCATATTTTAAGCTATATCGCACTCGTATTCGAACTCTTCGGTTGCTAGGAGTTTTATTATGATTAAGATAAAAAGTAACCGTCACCTTCATTGAAGAGACGCCGCACATTGTGGCCGATTGAGCAAAACACGGCCATTCGCGGGGCCGGAGGGGTGTTTTCTGACTTGAATTATTTAAAAAAACTAAGTACAGCATCAAGTTCGTCATACTTTAAAACCTGGAAGTATAAAATTTCAGCGAAGTAGTGTTAAGTGTAGTGTAGTGAATTAATTCACAAACATGGGCAATTTTGAACGAAAATCGTTGAGCGTTTAAAAAACATGTTTCTGTAGTGGTTTAAAATATGTATCTATTGTTTTTTTATGTAAAAACAAAATAATCTGTGCTTCTGATAAATAAAGAACCAAATGATTATCTATATTATTTAATGAAGTATAAATTTATGGATTCGCATAATTTTAAAATATAAATTTTAACTATGCGAAATTCCCAAAAACGCATTTCAAATTTGTCCAACCTATAATTAGCACTAAAATATAGCCCCTAGTTTTGTCTACCAAAAGATATCAACATTTTTCAAATATCGAACCAACTCCGTGAGAAAATCATTTTTTAATTTCGCGAGGCAGAGCAAATCGTCAATCTCGCCGGGCAATAAGGCCTCTTAGCTCTCTTGCACATTTGTGACTTTGTAGTGCGACTTAGTCGCTCGCGAAAGTACGCGATTCAGTAGCGTTACTAAATTTCACCATTACCGGCGAATCGTCGCTGCTGCACACTCAATAACGCGGGAAAATCGCTAATGTGTAGAGCAAATAGGGAATTACTTACAAATGACGTACGCTGCTGTCGCGCGGCAAAGTCGCCCTGCCGAATGTCGCCAATGTGTAAGAGGCCTAAGTTGGTTGGGCTGGAAGATATTCGCGAGGTAGCGCTTTCTTATAAGAATATTTGTTATCAAAATATATTATATACACTTTCTTTGTAAACTATATATTTATTAAAGAATTGATATCCAAAAAATGGATAATTTTTGTAATACTAACAAATATTTT
The DNA here is from genome assembly GCA_910593695.2 of Ocypus olens. Taxonomy (NCBI): domain Eukaryota; kingdom Metazoa; phylum Arthropoda; class Insecta; order Coleoptera; family Staphylinidae; genus Ocypus; species Ocypus olens. The sequence goes on from OU343056.1 coordinate 23,438,624, forward strand.
TAAAAGAAAGCGCTGCCGTGCGAAAATCATCCATCCCAACCAACTTATTGTCCCGTCCGATTGACGATTTAGCCCATTTGGTTTTTATTTATCTGAAGCAGAGATCATTTAACTTTTACAGAAAAAAAAACAATACATACATATTTCAAACCATTACGAAAATATCTTTCTCCACAACCATTATAGAATTTAAGCATTCTGAAATCAATTTTAATCATGGAATGTACACATTCTCACTCTTGTTATGGAACAAAACACTATGCGTTTATGTGTTTTGCATGTAATTCATTCCATAACAAGTAATAGTACGAATATTCTCACACCGTTCCGAATAAAACAATTAGCCTTGAATATCACAATTGTCAAAATACTATAAACATAACACAAACGTGATAATGAAAAGTTCCTTGTATTCATTATTTTATTAGTTTATTTTATCTGGTCGAGGAGAAAGTATAGTCTGCTACTCGGTAAGAATGGAAATTCTGATGCTCGTGGTTATAATATCCCACTCGCATCGAATTTCCATTCTAACCTTGTTATAGAATATACTATACCCGGCTCAGTAGTTTTGTTAGCAACCAATAAGACTTATCAAAAATAAACAAGATATACACGCAAAAAGTTGTTTTTGCTCTTCAGTCATAATTATCAAAGTGTCATTATTTATCCACCACCGTGTCATTCGATCCCAGACCGAGATATGTTCTTGAATGGAATCATGTATTTCTTATTATTAGATTTGAAATAATTAATCTTAAATTGCGATGTCAAAATGACATTATTACACTGTAATAGTTTAAATAATACATTCTAAAATACAGTCATTTTATTGATTAAAAGACTATATGCAGTAGTACACAGTATACACACTTTATTTTTTTATACTAAATAAATAATAAGATTACGTAATTAAAATAATACTGCATTTATGTACCAAAATATATTTAGTATACTTTAGTTTCGCATTTAATGATAAATATTATTCATGGTTTCAATAAGTTCCTCTCTTTCTTTCTTGAAGCTTTTTCTCAAATCTACGAATTTTGTAATCAAACTTTTTTTAAATTCATTTATAACTAAATTTTAATTCTATTGAATTAACTTTTCTTAATATACTGTACATTCCGGAGAATGCGACGGAATAAAATTTAAGTCAAAAAATCCGACTTGAGGTACCTTTCCTCCGTCGCATCACATTTATTTTACTTTTCAATTAAAACGTAAACGAATTAAAGTTATTACAATTTTCTTCCAGTTTTACGTTTTGACCCACAAATATGTTGGCCAATGTTGGTCACTTGTTGGTTAATAATCGCGTTAGTCGACTCTTCATGATGAGTTGACTCAGAAGTCATTTCTCCCACTTCTACTTGCAAGTGCCTAGACGGACCTCATTGTGTGCAGGCATTCCTTTCGCAAGTACAAAAGTATTCATGTTCGCCACTGTCGGCCTATGCGCGTCCACTTCAATGTTGGTCAGTGTAGCGAGCCGTATACTATACTCGTATGCTGCTTTACTTACCCACGTACTCGGTTTCTCGGTTTTTTTCCAGTATAACCTCAACTGAATTATGATACTATTATAATGTTTTATTGTCGCCCTTTTCAGATGATGGAAAAGTTTAAATGATTAAATATTCAAATCATGTATTCATTTGCCTAAGATTCACACTAATTGCTTGATAAAAGCAGTCCACGTTGACGTTTAAAAATCAAACGAAAGTAATTTAAATAACAGCAAAATTATTTAAATATTTTTTTTGTGTGTATATAATTATTATTGCGGTATTTTGGGTTGGTTGGACACAGAAATAGAAAATCTTCAAGGTCATTTTCAACGTTTTATTATAAAAAAAACGTATCCCTCAGGTGGAGAAATAAAGAAATTTATTGTTGTATCAAAAGTCAATCGAACTGTTGCGGTGGTGAAATCGAAAATCCAACATTTTGTTAATAAAAACAAAAACAATAATATTATTTACTCGAAAAAATAAAATATATAATAACCTGCTTGATATTCTCATTTATTATTTTTTTTTGTACTTACTCATGGTCACCTCACCAAATTTTTCTTACAATATGTAATCATGTGTGATTTCTCTATTCATAAATTCCTCAAAATATATATCTCAGTTTATTCAACGATCTCTATGACTTCCAGAATTTGGCAACACTGCCGGAGGTCAGTACAAGCCCTATAATACCTTATAAAATGAGGCAACTACGTATCTTGTATAAATTTAGCCATGTTGGTATATATACAAATTTTTGTTGTAAAATTTGCTTCCCCTCTATTGTTAGACTTGTTTTACATATCCCCCCTCACCCAAAAATGCACTTCTTTTTCTTTCTAACGTTCTAGAAGACCCGGAGGCTAGACAGCCTTTTCTAATTAACGGAAGTGACAACTTAACGTGTATCTATATATATACCGGGTGTGGCACTTAAGACGCCTCGGACCATAGCTCCTTTACGATAAAAGCTATAGAAAAAAATCTAAGAACAAAGTGGTGCATAGTTACCGTCGCTATGTTTCAAAAATATTTCTAATCATCAGTGGCGTGCCGTACTCCAGTGGCGTACCAAACTTATGTTTTTTTAAATGGAATGCCCTATTTTTTATTACAGATTTGGAAAGTGCTCGACGAGTACTTATTTTTTATCTAACTTGTTATACCCTTCACTTTAGCGGTTTCGCTGTTATAACCCCTTCTTTCAAAATTGCGCCCCATTTTTGAGATTTTTTTGTAGAGAAACTAATTGACGCCGGCGCCTAAATTTTGAATAGAGGTACAGGTTAAGACCTCGTATACCTTCACATAATTTTTTTTCGGGTAATTTATGGAAAAAAATTAATTTTTGATTGATCTTCGCATGTTGTCATTTTTTCCGAAAATTTCAAATGGCACCCCCCTAAAAAAATTACGGCGTTGTACAGCCAAAACTCTAAATTTTTCATTGGTGTAAAAAAAATTACACATTGCATAACAAAATTTCTGAGAAAAAAGGAATTTCATCGCAAATGTCGGGAAACGTTTTCCGTTCCCAAGTGTGCCATGAGAAAACAAATACACAAATACGGTCAACATAATAGTATGTACCTATTTATTCAACATGATATGAAAAATGCAGATAAAGAAAATTTAACAACTTAAACTAAATGTTCGAAATGACGACCTTCCTGCAGGAGGCATAACCGCAACTTCGACTCACAGGCTCTAGACACTGCCCTAAGGACTTCTGGTGATATACCGCGGAAAGCCGCGCGGATTCTCTCCCTCATATCCTCGACAGTAGTTGGTACCGTCCTGTAAACCTCGTCTTTGATATGGCCCCAAAGGAAGAAGTCAAGGGGAGTGAGGTCTGGTGATCTTGGCGGCCACCTCACAGGACCCCCACGATCAATCCAGGAGTCCGGAAACGTTTCATCCGAACGACACAACTATTATGTGCAGGAGCTCCATCGTGCTGGAAAACTATCTGTCGAAGAGCGGCTAGAGGGACATTTTCCAAGAGATCATCCAAGTCGTCGCGAAGGAACCTCAAATAACTGTTGCCGTTCAGGTGCCCTTCGATGAAATAAGGACCCAAAAGGTGTTCTCCAAGTATGCCTCCCCAAACATTCAGCGACCATCTTTGCTGGTGGTTTATCATTCGCATGGCTTGTGGGTTTTCATCGGCGTAATAATGGTAGTTGTGATGATTGACATGCCCATTTCTATGGAACGTTGCTTCATCAGAAAATAATACGCGCATAAGAAATGATACCTCCTGCTCAATTTTGTTGATAGCCCACATGCAGAAATCTTGCCTCGCATGAAAATCTTGAGGTTGCAATTCTTGGTGCAGTTGAATCTTAAATGGACGGAATTTGTACTTTTTAAGAACACGATGTACGGATCGCGTTGAAATATCGTGATTCCTACTAATATCACGGATACTGGTATGAGGATCTTCAATAACTGCCTCCAGAACCTGCAGTTCATTATTTTCGGTAATAATTGCCTTCTTTCTAACTCTCCTTGGCCGTTTCACACTTCCCGTAGTAGTAAATCTCTCCAACACTTTTTGAAACGCACGTTCATTTGGATGTGTCCTGTGCGGATATCTCCCAGCGTACACTCGTGATGCCAAGAAACAATTCTTGTTACATTCTCCAAGAATAAATATCATGTCAACCATTTCCTCTTGAGTTCGGAACATTTTTAGAACGTTTATCAAAAATGACTTATGGCTGCTACTGACGTCTAATAATTTACTTTGACAATTACCAATCTTTTGTTTTCTCATGGCACACTTGGGAACGGAACACGTTTCCCGACATTTGCGATGAAATTCCTTTTTTCTCCGAAATTTTGTTATGCAACGTGTAATTTTTTTTACACCAATGAAAAATGTAGAGTTTTGTCTGTAAAACGCTGTAATTTTTTTAGGGGGGTGCCATTTGAAATTTTCGGAAAAAATGACAACATGCGAAGATCAATCAAAAATTATGTTTTTTCCATAAATTACCCGAAAAAAAATTATGTGAAGGTATACGAGGTCTTAACCTGTACCTCAATTCAAAATTTAGGCGCCGGCGTCAATTAGTTTCTCTACAAAAAAATCTCAAAAATGGGGCGCAATTTTGAAAGAAGGGGTTATAGCAGCGAAACCGCTAAAGTGAAGGGTATAACATGTTAGATAAAAAATAAGTACTCGTCGAGCACTTTCCAAATCTGCAATAAAAAATAGGGCATTCCATTTAAAAAAACATAAGTTTGGTACGCCACTGGAGTACGGCACGCCACTGATGATTAGAAATATTTTTGAAACATAGCGACGGTAACTATGCACCACTTTGTTCTTAGATTTTTTTCGATAGCTTTTATTATAAAGGAGCTATGGTCCGAGGCGTCTTAAGTGCCACACCCGGTATATATATATATATACCGGGTGACCCAGGGATCTGTAAAAGCCCCATAACTTATTTGCTGTTTGAGATTTCGACTTCTAGTTTTCTTAAACTGCTACCCACACTTATTCTACATATTTTAAAAATATGTATGTTTTTGTACAGGGTGTCCCAATATACATAACAGAACAAAGTTATGTTTTTTTAAATGGAACACCCTATATTTTATACTTTATTTTTAACGCTCTTGAAAAGCTGATAAAAATAGTATAAGATACTATGGGTCTATTATGGACGGTTGGTTAGTTATGGGCAAATTTGTGGAAAAAACATGTACACATTGAAAACATTGCAGAAGCGTTCCTAGGAAAGATAGCATTATTATTTATACACTAGAAAATTTCCCACACCATAAAGAATAACACACATCGGCTTTGGTTCTCCTTTAATCATAGTAATATACAGGGTGTCAACATACGCAAAACAATGGATAACTATTTTTTTTCAAATGGAACACCCTATATAAGTTGCCACCAATCTATGGTATTTTTAATAAGCTTTCCAATGATATACAGTTTGTATAACAAAATATTAAGGATCCTTGAGATTTATCAATAAAAACATATTTCTTTTGCCACCTTCTGTTGATTTTTGGATTTTCAGCCAAAAGTATGAATTTTCTGGAAAAATTATAAGAGACCAAGTTGTAGAGCAAAAAGTTTGCGACCGATGTGGGGTTTCCAACTTTTAAGATAATGCGTGCATTGCCCACCAGAGCGTTTTCTATTCAAATTTTTTATTAATAAATTGCACTATACTTTATTTTCCGCACCCTCTAGCGGAAAAACGGGAAATTATAGGGAAATTAAAATTGCCCATATCGATTGAAAATGTTCCGCTCTACAACTCTTAATAGAAGCAATTTTTGCCAAAAATGCATAGCTTTCCCTAAAAATGCAAATTGAAAATGTAGGTATCAAGGTTTGCGTTTTTCAATGGTTTTTTGTATTTTAAGCGAAAACTATGCATTTTGGGCAAAAATTGCTTGTTTTAAGAGTTGTAGAGTGTAATTTTTTCAATCGTTGTAGGTCATTTGAATAATTCTATAATTACCCGTTTTTCTGCTAGAGGACGTGGAAAATAAAGTATAGTGCAATTAATTAACAAAAAAATTGAGAAAAACGCTAAAATGCATATACGGTCACGATTTTGCGCACTCTGGCGGGCAATATACGCATTATTGGAAAAGTCGAAAGAACTTTATCGATCGAAAATTTTCCGCTCTACAACCTTGGTCTTATTATTTTTTCAGAAAATGCATAGTTTTGGCTGAAAATCCAATAATGAGCCATAGGTGACAAAAGAAAAATGTTTTTATGGATAAATCTCACGAATCCTTAATATTTCATTATACAAATTGTATATCATTGGAAAGCTTATTAAAAATTCTATGCATAAGTGGCAAGATATATAGGGTGTTCCATTTGAAAAAAATTATCCATTATTTTGCGTATGTTGACACCCTGTATAGCAGTATGAATAAAAAAAACCAAAGCCGATTTGTATTATTCTTCATGATGTGGAAAATTCTTTAGTGTATAAAAAATGACTTTAGCTTTGCTAGGAGCGCTTCTGCAATTTTTTCAATGTGTCCTTGTTTTTGCCACAAATTTACCCATAACTAACCAACCGTCCATTATAGACCCATGGTATCTTATACTATTTTTATCAGCTTCTCAAGAGGGTTGAAAATAAAGTATAAAATATAGGGTGTTTGATTTTAAAAAAAACATAACTTTGTTCTGTTACGTATATTGGGACACCCTGTACAAAAACATACATATTTTTAAAATATGTAGAATACGTGTGGGTACCAGTTCAAGAAAACTAGAAGTCGATATCTCAAATAGCAAATAAGTTATGGGGCTTTTACAGATCCCTGGGTCACCCGGTATATTCCGAGTGTCTGGGATAAGGGGCGAACATAGGGATTTAACATGTAAAATTAAATATGTGTAATTATCAGCTCCCCTATTCATTTTAGAGAAAAATCGTGAAGGAATATTTTTTAGAGAATTGAAAATTGTAAATGAATCATCCATTTAATTTACATTTGTACTAGAATCCACCTCAGAAATAATAAAAATAAGTTTAAACCATTTACCATTTAATAAAGACCCTTGCCATGACTTTGACAAATGTCATGTTATGGTGAGAATAATTTTGCTAGTTATTCCAATGAAGAGAGCGTATTAATTATCAAAACATTTTGCAGTGGCGCGTCAGTTTACTCAGAGTTTGTGACATTACATGCAAATGGAACAGAAGAAACAACGATGAATTATAAGAAACGGTTTTGGGTTTGATAAATGCTGAACCAACAAATATGCATTGCTCGTGAGTGCAACGTGTCTAAATTCTCTGTACAGAAAATTCGGAAGAAGCATGGTTATCATTCTTAAAAACATCAATGCCATAAAGAGAGAATGTTAGTGGATGAAGAAAGGAGGCGTGTATTCTGCGAAATAATGCAGGATCGATCAAATACAGACCATAATAATTTACTTCCATATAACAATAAAACAGTAATCATTCAGTTTTTTAATAGAAAGACACCAATTGTTAATTTAAATCAGAGCACCAAATCTCTTGGGATTGCTGAGGACGAGCAACCTGGTGTTAGCATGTTGATTATGTGTGTAGTAAATTAAATACTGCTTACTATGCAGTTCTTAAACTAAAACCAATTTTACCACCAGAGTTAATCATAACTCTCTACTACTCATAGGTATATCCTTATCTCTCCTATAATATACCAGCGTGGGAAAGAAGTCATATTCAAAGGATATTCATAGCCCAGAAAATATGCATTTACATATTTAAAGTTGCAACATTTGCTGCGAATTAATAAACTAACTAAAAACTAAACTAAGCTTAACTTTTTTCTGTCTGTTTGTTTTGCCGAAGAAAGCTAGTTCACACTGTACAACGAGCCCAACGTTATTGTTCATAGTAATTACAATGCGTAAATTGATATCTGAGTAGAAAAATTATTTTAACCATAACATGACATTTGTCAAACTCATGGCAAGGGTTTTTATTAAATGGTACATTGTTCAACGTATTTTTATTATTTCTGAGGTAAATTCTGGTACAAACGTAAATTAAATGGATGATTCATTTACAATTTTTAATTCTCTAAAAAATATTCCTTTACGATTTTTCTCTAAAATGAATGGGGGAACTAATAATTACACATATTTAATTTTACATGTTAAATCCCTATGTTCGCCCCTTATCCCAGACACTCGGTATATATATATATATATATATACCGGGTGACCCAGGGATCTGTAAAAGCCCCATAACTTATTTGCTATTTGAGATATCGACTTCTAGTTTTCTTGAACTGGTACCCACATTTATTATACATATTTTAAAAATATGTATGTTTTTGTACAGGGTGTCCCAATATACATAACATAACAAAGTTATGTTTTTTTAAATGGAACACCCTATATTTGATACTTTATTTTCAACCCTCTTGAGAAGCTGATAAAAATAGTATAAGATAGTATGGGTGTATTATGGACGATTGGTTAGTTATGGGCAAATTTGTGGCAAAAACAAGGACACATTGAAAAAATTGCAGAAGCACTCCTAGCAAAGCTAGCGTCATTTTTTATACACTAAAGAATTTTCCACATCATGAAGAATAATACAAATCGACTTTGGTTCTTTTTTGTTCATTCTGCTATACAGGGTGTCAACATACGCAAAATATTGGATAACTATTTTTTTTCAAATGGAACACCCTATATATCTTGCCACCAATGCATGGAATTTTTATTAAGCTTTCCAATGATATACAGTTTGTATAACAAAATATTAAGGATTCTTGAGATTTATGCATAAAAAACATTTTTCTTTTGTCACCTCCTGCTCATTTTTGGATTTTCAGCCAAAACTATGCATTTTCTGAAAAAATAATAAGAGACCAAAGTTGTAGAGCGGAAAATTTTTGATCGATGTAGGTCTTTAGACTTTTCCAATAATGCGTGCATTGCCCGCCAGAGTGCGCAAAATCGTGACCGTACATGCATTTTAGCGTTTTTCTCAAATTTTTTGTTAATTAATTGCACTATACTTTATTTTCCACGTCCTCTAGCAGAAAAATGGATAATTATAGAATTATTCAAATGACCTACATCGATTAAAAATATTCCGCTCTACAACTCTTAAAAGATGCAATTTTTGCCCAAAATGCATAGTTTTCGCTAAAAATACAAAAAACCATTGAAAAACACAAAAATTGATACATTGATTTTCAATTTGCATTTTTAGGGAAAACTATGCATTTTTGGCAAAAATTTCCTTTGTTAAGAGTTGTAGAGCGGAACATTTTCAATCGATATGAGCCATTTTAATTTCCCTATAATTTCCCGTTTTTCCGCTAGAGGGTGCGAAAAATAAAGTATAGAGCAATTTATTAATAAAAAATTTGAAAAGAAAACGCTAAAATGCTTATGCGGTCACGATACTGCGCGGTCTTGCGGGCAATGCACGCATTATCTTAAAAGTTGAAAGACGTACATCGATCGGAAATTTTTCGCTCTACAACTTTGGTCTCTTATAATTTTTCCTGAAAATGCATAGTTTTGGCTGAAAATCCAAAAATCAGCAGAAGGTGACAAAAGAAATATGTTTTTATTGATAAATCTCAAGAATCCTTAATATTTTGTTATACAAACTGTATATCATTAGAAAGCTTGTTAAAAATGCCATAGATTGGTGTCAACTTATATAGGGTGTTCTATTTGAAAAAAAATAGTTATCCAATATTTTGCGTATGTTGACACCCTGTATAGCACTATGAATAAAAGAGAACCAAAGCCAATGTGTATTATTCTCTATTATGTGGGAAATTTTCCAGTGTACAAATAATTATGCTATCTTTGCTAGGAACGCTTCTGCAATGTTTTCAATGTGTACATGTTTTTGCCACAAATTTGCCCATAACTAACCAACCGTCAATAATAGATCCATACTATCTTATACTATTTTTATCAGCTTCTCAAGAGGGTTGAAAATAAAGTATAAAATATAGGGTGTTCCATTAAAAAAAACACAACTTTGTTCTGTTATGTATATTGGGACACCCTGTACAAAAACATACATATTTTTAAAATACGTAGAATAAGTGTGGGTACCAGTTCAAGAAAACTAGAAGTCGATATCTCAAATAGCAAATAAGTTATGGGGCTTCTACAGATCCCTGGGTCACCCGGTATATATATATATATAAAACTTAGGGAAGTAACGCCGTAAAATATGAAGTGATGAAATTGAATGTGATGCAACACGGTAAGGATGGGACTTCAATGCAATAAAACTCTAGTTTCAAGTTCCAATATTTCGCCCGCCACATTAGGCTTCATCAGGGAAATTCGCTAAAATTTATTAAATTGCACCGTCAAAATTTACATGGGTGAAAAAGGTAAAAATTACTTACAAGTTGAGTAAATTTCAGTAAAATAGCTAAGAAACACTAATAGCATTATGTGTACAACTTAATAAAACACATTAAAAACCAATCTACAAGTCAATGTCCGCAGATTAAAAATTATTCGAAGATTCACAATTAAAAACATGGCGACACAGAGGTTAAGTGAACATGTGCGCGTTATTGGTGTTGACAAGGACGTGAAGAAACTGCATCGTTCACGTCGTTACCAACGCCAATACCAACCTAGGGCGCCAACCGGTCAAAAAAGCGCGAAATTTAAATTTGAAAATGAATAAATTTGTAGTTACGTCACGCTACGTCACACAATGCGGATCTGAATAACGTTAAGGTACTGGAGCTTGAACCTACGTATAAGACCAGACTCTTTTTAGAAATGGTACATATCACAAAAGTAAATAATACTTTTAAACATAAAACCGACGTTGAAGGTTTAAGCTCAATGTACGCTTACATCCTCTGTAGAGACTTCCGTGGTGTCACCCGTGACTGCTCTTCAGGCTACCACTGCATTCCTTTGACTGTGGATTGTCCGAATCCTCCCTTTTTTGTTTTTGTTTTATTCACTCAGTTTTTTCTCCCTGGACTATTGGAGTGGTCGACATGATCCCATGCATGGATTGTGGTGGGTGCTATGTGGGATAGGCAGGGAATGGGTCACTGTCATGGGGTTCACAGCACAGTGGTGAGAGACCTCTGTTGTGCCCCCCATGATACGCCCCCTTTCCTGCTTGTTCTGCATGCTTCCACTTCAGTCCCCTGACTGTGGATTGTCTTGATCCTCTTTTAGTTCATTTTTTTTTCTCATTTTTCTCATACTTCAATTTTTCACGAACTTAGGTCCATCAGACGATTTTACATTACTTACGGTTAACCATGTTAACAATTTTCATATAAAACTCTTCAATCTCACTCCCCCATTACTACAGTTAGCCCTAAACATTCACAACATAGTTTTGATCCCACTAATAATTCAATATATTGCATTCATTGGGTACAGGGGTTTTCATCCTACAAACTTTTTCACACAACACTAATTTTGTTACACAATATTGCCTCCTGCTTGTTGTGTGTCCTCAAATTGAACGTTTCACTAATAATATTATTTTTAAATTAATTTTTGTTAAGATTTTTCGACAATTCGCATTTGAATAACTACAAATTTATTCATTTTCAAATTTAAATTTCGCGCTTTTTTTGGACGTTTGCGCCTCGGCACTAAAACATGTAATTCTTAGGTTGGTATTGGCGTTGGTTACGATGTGAACGATGCAGTTTCTTCATGTCCTTGTCAACACCAATAATCCGCACATGTTCACTTAACCTCTGTGTCGCCATGTTTTTAATTGTGAATCGTCGAATAATTTTTAATCTGCGGACATCGACTTGTAGATTGGTTTTTAATGTGTTTTATTAAGTTGTACACATAATGCTATTAGTGTTTCTTAGCTATTTTACTGATATTTACTCAATACTGTTTTTACTTACTGTTTTCTGATAAAACAATTTCGTGTTTTGATGTTTTCAGTAACTAACACATAGTATCCATATGAAATATTACCATTGCTGTTCAATTTTGGGTGAAATAACTTAACGTGAAAATATTACGTTGTTAATGATGGTTGGTTTTGGAGATTGGTACATATCTCCACGGGCAACTATTCTACAATAATGCTGTTTCTTCCAGCATTATTGTAGAATAGAACAATTGGACACACTCTCTCAATAACCAATTACTCGTATAGTTGCGAATACGATTTTCAGCGGCACCGTCCATCCAGACCGCATAAATATCACTTCCAAAATGTGCAAACATGTGTGTGAGGTTGCAGATATGACTGGCTGATGATTCGTAATAACGATGAAACGCGTCCCAGTCTTCTGCTCTCCCATACATGTTTGCACATTTTTCAAAAAAATACAGCTCAAGAATGATCCTTTTCGCAATTACATATTTTCAAAGTCATCCCACCCTCTATATATATATATATATATATATATATATATATATATATATATATATATATAACGAAGGGGTATAACAGCCGTTATAGTTAGAAAACCGAATTTAAGTAACGGGTGTGCGGCTTGGGTCTGGTAGGAAAACTCTTGTTATTTACTGCCAATATTTCGCCGTTTTTTACAGCTTCATCAGGGCTCTAAGTGAAACGATCAACACGTGGTATTAGTTAACATAACCTACAATATTTATGTTATACTTACTAAATAGTGAGTTTTTAGTAAAACTAGCAACCGTGAATATTGGAAACATCTTTAAGAGATTACATAGAAGCACAAGGGACAATGATGGATGATGAAAACATTACGCGTGAACAGATTAAAAAACTTGATTAATTAACATGGTAATTGAACCAAGATGGACGCCATATCAGAGATGGAATGTCGGTTTCGGAGAGCCGAAGGAGTTGAATATAGCAACGGAAAAATCGACGTGTCAAACGTGCAGCCAACGTCGATGCAGCTACTCCAAAACCGGTACTCTTCTCAACAGGGCAACCAACTAGGGAATTTAACAGTAAATTAACTGGTGATACGGAAGCGACATTTCGCAACCGGTGGAGCGAGTTAAAACTAATTTAATTGTCTATTGAATCTACATATTGAAATTCAATCTATGGAGAAGAGGTGAGAAAAATAACTGTGTAATGGCTGAAAATAACAAAGAGTGACCTTTTTTATTGAGAGCCGAACATGCTGACTATTAATTATTGGATAATAATATTATATTGAATCAACAGAAAATTAATCTGTAAAATTATATGTAAGAAAATTATTTAGGAAAATTATTTAAGAAAATTATTTAAGAAAATTAAATTGAGTGCAGAGCAAGGGTTAACAATTAATTGTAATTTGATGATATTATATAAAATGAATTTTGAGAGGTTGGGCCGAAATTGAATTTTGGGAGAATTTGTGAAAATGAGGAACGGTAACAATGGAAACTAGTCAGAATCATCCAAGCGTAGCGGCAAATACTTTTTGCAACCCAACGCAAATGCAACGAACTTATCAAAAGTTTAAAAACTAAAGGTTGCATCGATGCTCAAGTGGCAAAAAAACTGACCACATATAATGCTACGTCTCCAAAACTGTATTTACTTCCTAAAATTCACAAGCCCGATTGCCCCCTTCGTCCCATAGTATCGTCTATCAACACCCCTACGGATTGTCTGTCTGCATTCATTGCTAGCATCCTCTCCACGGCCCTGGGCGGCGACAATGAGTATGATGTTAAAAATTCCTTTGATTTTGCAGAGGAATTTAATGATTATGTGGTGCCACCAGGCTATGAACTGTTGTCTCTGGACGTTGTTTCTCTCTTTACTAACATCCCTTTAGATTTAGTTATATCAATTATAGAACTGAAATGGAACCAGATTTCCCCACATTGCACCTTTGACCTCGAGTACTTCATTATAACCGTTAGGTTTGTTTTTGGCAATAGTTATTTTTCCTTCAACAACAAATTTTACCGTCAAATGTTTGGTACCCCCATGGGTTCTTCTTTAAGTCCGATCATTGCAAACATAACGATGAATTTTCTTCTTGACCAGGTGTTACCTACATTACCTTTTGAAATACCATTCATTAGGAAGTACGTGGACGATCTGATCTGTGCTGTCCCTGCTAACCAAAAAGAGAATATCTTGAATATATTCAATAATTTCAACCACCATCTTCAGTTCACAATGGAAGAGGAAACCAACAGCAGTGTTCCTTTTTTGGATACCTTGTTAGTAAGGAGGGATGACAATGTTATCATTTTAGATTGGTACCAAAAACCCACTGCCTCGGGGCAGATATATCAATTATTTCTCCAATCACCCATTCAACCAAAAAAGAACATCTTGGTTGCCATGAAGAACCGTGTAAAAAACATTTGTCATCCTTTCTTATTAAACAAAAACTTACAACAACTAACTTCCATATTCATCAACAACGGTTACCCCCCGTTGTTAGTCAAAAAACTGATCTACAGTGGCATCACAGATCCGGTCGTCCGTACTGCTCCTGATCCTAATGATCAAATCGAACAACCTACATCCCGTCAATACAGAAAAATCATCGACGTCCCCCAGTTAACTTCCAAATTAATTCAAACTTTAAAAAATGACAAAATTCGCATTGCCAGATACAATCCCAAACCCCTTAAATAACTTTTCTCAAAAATGAAGGACAAGACACCAGTAGGTCAACGTTGCAATGTGGTTTACTCTGTTCCTTGCGGAGACTGTAGTAAGTCTTATATTGGTCAGACGGGACAGTGGTTGCGATCCAGACTTACCCAACACAAAAGCGACATTAAATTAAAAAAGGCATCGTGCGCACTCTCTGTACACGCTAGCACAGAAGGCCATTCTGTCAACTTTGGTGGTGCGAGTGTGTTGTGCTCAGAACCCAATTACAAAAGCAGACTTTTCCTTGAAATGTCTGAAATAGTTAACACCGAAAGTGTCATGAATTTCAAAACAGACACTGATGGGCTGAGCACCATTTACTCGTACCTCCTTAGTTGCAGAAAGTATTTGCCGCTACGCTTGGATGATTCTGACTAGTTTCCATTGTTACCGTTCCTCATTTTCACAAATTCTCCCAAAATTCAATTTCGGCCCAACCTCTCAAAATTCATTTTATATAATATCATCAAATTACAATTAATTTTTAACCCTTGCTCTGCACTCAATTTCATTTTCTTAAATAATTTTCTTAAATAATTTTCCTAAATAATTTTCTTACATATAATTTTACAGATTAATTTTCTGTTGATTCAATATAATATTATTATCCAATAATTAATAGTCAGCATGTTCGGCTCTATATAAAAAAGGTCACTCTTTGTTATTTTCAGCCATTACAGAGTTCTTTTTCTCACCTCTTCTCCATAGATTGAATTTCAATATGTAGATTCAATAGACAATTAAATTAGTTTTAACTCGCTCCACCGGTTGCGAAATGTCGCTTCCGTATCACCAGTTAATTTACTGTTAAATTCCCTAGTTGGTTGCCCTGTTGAGAAGAGTACCGGTTTTGGAGTAGCTGCATCGACGTTGGCTGCATGTTTGACACGTCGATTTTTCCGTTGCTATATTCAACTCCTTCGGCTCTCCGAAACCGACATTCCATCTCTGATATGGCGTCCATCTTGGTTCAATTACCATGTTAATTAATCAAGTTTTTTAATCTGTTCACGCGTAATGTTTTCATCATCCATCATTGTCCCTTGTGCTTCTATGTAATCTCTTAAAGATGTTTCGAATATTCACGGTTGCTAGTTTTACTAAAAACTCACTATTTAGTAAGTATAACATAAATATTGTAGGTTATGTTAACTAATACCACGTGTTGATCGTTTCTCTTAGAGCCCTGATGAAGCTGTAAATAAACGGCGAAATATTGGCAGTAAATAACAAGAGTTTTCCTACCAGACCCAAGCCGCACATCCGTTACTTAAATTCGGTTTTATATATATATATATATATATATATATATATATATATATATAGTAAAAATGTCGAAGAAAAATCCTCGTATCAGGGAATCCGACCAAAAAGGGTGGTTAATAAATCATCTATTTATCATAAAACCGAGCTTTCGCCAATGTTTATTAGCTTCTTCAGGGATAACGCTACAAAATAATTTACAAGAGTGAAAAATTTTATAAGTTAATGAAATGAGGTTATGCACGTGTTCGCGACGCACGTGTTGGCGAAAATGTACTTACATGGAAGATGTGAAAAAATAAACCGTTGAACATACGGAATTAATGAAAAGGCTCGATGCAGTAATAGTGAAACATATTAAAATTTGTTTAAAACGTTGATGTCACAGGATTAAAATTTACAAACACACATCGCCGGACATGTTGGTTCGAGACGATGACTAACAGTGATTGTGAACTAGGTTAGATTGTAATGTCCGAGGTACAAGCCAAACTGGAGGGAGAGCACTACACAATTAGTGCCAACCCTGGGAATTGATGCCGTCAAAGTGGCGGTAAAATTTGAATTTGACAATTTAAAGTGTAAAAGAGTAAAAGTGTAAAAATGTATAATAAAAAGGGGGGGTGGTGTTGTCTGTGGCTATCAATTTAACCTTTACAAATGTAGATTATAACATTAACAATGACTGACTCATTTTAACGCTATAATAAAATGTAGGGGTTAGATTAATAGATGAGTTAAAAAATATATAATATAAGTGTTAGAAATGGTAGTTAAGTGATGGTGGTTTAATGGTGAGCACACCATTTACGGTGAATAAAGTGGATTAATGTAACCCCCAGATTGTAAGTTGTAATATTAACAATGTACAAGTCATTGTAGTATTATAACACATTGCAGCGGTTGCAGGGTTGTTATTGAAAACGTATAAGTTACGTAATGTTAAAGATATATAAAAAAGGGTAGTGTTTAAAAGTTTAAATTATTTAGGTGTAATACAGCAATTTCAATAAATTGCTGGGGGGGGTAAGAGAGAAAAAGTGAGATGTATAATAATAATTGGTTTGATTACTGATAACGAGAACAATTAACTAGATCCAAACGAAAATCAAGCAGCAGAAACTAAGGAGTTGTGTGAATTATTAATCAGGGGATCGTTATTAGTCTTATGATGGTCTGAAAGACTGATAAGGTAGGAATAGATATTACTTAAGTGATCTGTGTCTGATTTGAAATTCATTGTTTTTTCACGGTTCTTCTGAATGTGATACATCTCCAGAAACAGTCTGCCCCTGTAGGACTTACAAGTGTCGAGAACTTTTACGTTGTTGAAGTCTGGGTTGTGGTTTGAAGAGTTGCAGTGAATAGAAAGAGCACATGACTTCTTGCCTAGTCTGTAATCGCTCCTGTGCTGTGTCAAACGTGACTTGAGCCACTGTGAAGTTTGACCCACATAGGAGAGATCACAACCCGAGCAAGGTATATTGTAAATTACGTTGGACAAGACATCAATTGAGTTCTTGTCTTTAAGCCTAGTGAAAAAATGACTGTTAAGGGTGCTAATGTTAGATTGAGCTATTCTGACTTTGCCGTGGCCCAGAACGCTAATAAGTTTAGGGGTGAGGCCCTCTGCGTAGGGCAACTTCCTGAATGTTATTTGGTCGGGGGGGTTTGGGGGAGGTTCAATAGGGACTACTGTTGGTGGAGTAACAATAGGATCTTGTCGGTTAAACATCAATTTGGACACAAGTGAACGCGAAAAACCATTGTTAACCGCTATATCAGCTAATAAGTGTAGGTTTTTTTCCCTGAAGGAGTGATGGCAAATTTTTATAATTCTAGATTTCAAACCTAATAAGGTAAAGTTGTAGTGTAGTGCTCTCCCTCCAGTTTGGCTTGTACCTCGGCCATTACAATCTAACCTAGTTCACAATCACTGTTAGTCATCGTCTCGAACCAACATGTCCGGCGATGTGTGTTTGTAAATTTTAATCCTGTGACATCAACGTTTTAAACAAATTTTAATATGTTTCACTATTACTGCATCGAGCCTTTTCATTAATTCCGTATGTTCAACGGTTTATTTTTTCACATCTTCCATGTAAGTACATTTTCGCCAACACGTGCGTCGCGAACACGTGCATAACCTCATTTCATTAACTTATAAAATTTTTCACTCTTGTAAATTATTTTGTAGCGTTATCCCTGAAGAAGCTAATAAACATTGGCGAAAGCTCGGTTTTATGATAAATAGATGATTTATTAACCACCCTTTTTGGTCGGATTCCCTGATACGAGGATTTTTCTTCGACATTTTTACTATTTTCCAACAAGTACGGCCGTTACTTCCCTCCAGTATATATACCGGGTGACCCAGGGTTCTGTAAAAGCCCCATAACTTATTTGCTATTTAAGATATCGACTTCTAGTTTTCTTGAACTGGTTCCGACACTTATTCTACATATTTTAAAAATATGTATGTTTTTGTACAGGGTGTCCCAATATACATAGCAGACCAAAGTTATGTTTTTTTAAATGGAACGCCCTATATTTTATACTTTATTTTCAACCTTCTTGAGAAGCTGATAAAAATAATATCAGATAGTATGGATCTATTATGGACGGTTGGTGAGTTGTGGGCAAATTTGTGGCAAAAACAAGGACACGTTGAAAAAGCTGCAGAAGCGCTTCTAGCAATGCTAGCGTCGTTTTTTATACACTAAAGAATTTTCCACATCATGAAGAATAATACAAATCGGCTTTGGTTCTTTTTTGTTCATTCTGCTATACAGGGTGTCAACATACGCAAAATAATGGATAACTATTTTTTTTCAAATGGAACACCCTATATATCTTGCAACCAATGCATGGAATTTTTAATAAGCTTTCCAATGATGTACAATTTATATAATGAAATATTAAGGATTCTTAAGATTTATCCATAAAAACATATTTGTTTTGTCACCTCCTGCTCATTTTTAGATTTTCAGCCAAAACTATGCATTTTCTGAAAAAATAATAAGAGACCAAAGTTGTAGAGCGGAAAATTTTAGATCGATATAGGTCTTTCGGCTTTTCCAATAATGCGTGCATTGCCCCCCAGAGTGCGCAAAATCGTGATCGTATATGCATTTTAGCGTTTTTCTCAAATTTTTTGTTAATTAATTGCACCATACTTTATTTTCCACGTCCTCTAGCAGAAAAACGGGTAATTATAGAATTATTCAAATGACCTATATCGATTGAAAATATTCCGCTCTACAACTCTTAAAAGAAGCAATTTTTGCCCAAAATGCATAGTTTTCGCTAAAAATGCAAAAAACCATTGAAAAACGCAAAAATTGATATATACTTTTTCAATTTGCATTTTTAGGGAAAACTATGCATTTTTGGCAAAAATTGCTTCTATTAAGAGTTGTACAGCGGAACATTTTCAATCGATATGGGCCATTTTAATTTCACTATAATTTCCCGTTTTTCCGCTAGAGGGTGCGGAAAATAAACTATAGTGCAATTTATTAATAAAAAAATTGAAAAGAAACGCTAAATGCATATACGGTCACGATTTTGCGCATTCTGGCGGGCAGTGCACGCATTATCTTAAAAGTTTAAAGACCTATGTCGACCAGAAATTTTTCGCTCTACAACTTTGGTTTCTTATAATTTTTCCAGATAATGCATAGTTTTCGCTGAAAATCCAAAAATCAGCAGAAGGTGACAAAAGAAATATGTTTTTATTGATAAATCTCAAGAATCCTTAATATTTTGTTATACAAACTGTATATCATTGAAAAGCTTATTAAAAATGCCATAGATTGATGGAAAATTATATAGGGTGTTCCATTTGAAAAAAAATAGTTATCCATTGTTTTGCGTATGTTGACACCCTGTATAGCACTATGAATAAAAGAGAACCAAAGCTGATGTGTATTATTCTTTATGATGTGGGAAATTTTTTTGCGTATAAATAATGATGCTATCTTTGCTAGGAACGCTTGTGCAATGTTTTCAATGTGTACATGTTTTTGCCACAAATTTGCCCATACACAACCAACCGTCCATAATAGACCCATACTATCTTATACTATTTTCATCAGCTTCTCAAGAGGGTTGAAAATAAAGTATCAAATATAGGGTGTTCCATTTAAAAAAACATAACTTTGTTCTGTTATGTATATTGGGACACCCTGTACAAAAACATACATATTTTTCAAATATGTAAAATAAGTGTGGGTACCAGTTCAAGAAAACTAGAAATCGATATCTCAAATAGTAAATAAGTTATGGGGCTTTTACAGATCCCTGGGTCCCCCGGTATATATATATATATATATATGTATATATATATATATAATATATATATATATATATATATATAACCACCCTTTTTGGTCGGATTCCCTGATACGAGGATTTTTCTTCGACATTTTTACTATTTTCCAACAAGTACGGCCGTTACTTCCCTCCAGTATATATATATATATATATATATATATATATATATATATATATGCTGGAGGGAAGTAACGGCCGTACTTGTTGGAGAATAGTAAAAAAATCGAAGAAAAATCCTCGTATCAGGGAATCCGACCAAAAGGGGTGGTTAATAAATCATCTATTTATCATAAAACCGAGCTTTCGCCAATGTTTATTAGCTTCTTCAGGGATAACGCTACAAAATAATTTACAAGAGAAAATTTTTATAAGTTAATGAAATGAGGTTATGCACGTGTTCGCGACGCACGTGTTGGCGAAAAATTTTTACTTACATGGAAGATGTGAAAACTAAACCGTTGAACATACGGGATTAATATAATGGCTCGATGCAATAATAGTTAAACATATTAAAACTTGTTAAAAACGCTGATGTCACAAGATTAAAATTTACAAACTTCACAAACACACATCGCCGGACATGTTGGTTCGAGGCGATGACTAACAGTGATTGTGAACTAGGTTAGATTATAATGGCCGAGGTACAACCAAACTGGAGGGAGAGCACCACACAATTAGTGCCAACCCTGGGAATTGATGCCGTCAAAATGGCGGTAAAATTTGAATTTGAAATTTTAAGTGTAAAAGAGTAAAAAGTGTAAATAAGTGTAAAGAAAAAAGGGGTGGTGGTATCTGTGGCTATCAATTTAACCTTTACAAATGTAGATTATAACATTATAATAATACTCAATTTAAATAAATTCAAAAAAACGAAATATAGCCTGAATATATAAATATTCAACCTGTTCGTAACTCTGCAAGCAAAATTAAGTCTTACTAAGACTATAAACAAATAACTTATTGAAACAACTACTTCCCTGGCTGATGCCACGCCGGATATTGAATGATACAAAAGAAATTTGAATGTTATTACTAGTACTACTAGTGAAATAACATTGGTTTAAGATCCCTTATTTCTACCCACAGGACTAACTTGAAAAATGAAACTAAATTGAATTTGAAAACTTTAAATTATAAAACTGAACCCAAAACTATGTAAAAATTAAGTAAATAGCCATCTGCAGACGCGTTTCGAGATTTATCTCTCATCAGTGCAGCTTCGCATTTAAATTGAATGTTAAAGAATAAAATACACTTACGTGAAGGTGACCGTGACCGTGAAGGAGTCGTAAACAAATGAGGAGATTATAGAAGGGTTGGACTGATTTTATACCTGAATTTAGGTGATTAGTGAAAGTACAGATGTGAAGAAATAAATGATCTTGTTTTCAGTTGGAAAACCGAATACTCGATTTAAATAATAAATAAAATAGAAACAACCTTACTTATTGCAGAGAGTATTAAATAAATTCAAAAAAACGAAATATAGCCTGAATATATAAATATTCAACCTGTTCGTAACTCTGGCATCAGCCAGGGAAGTAGTTGTTTCAATAAGTTATTTGTTTATAGTCTTAGTAAGACTTAATTTTGCTTGCAGAGTTACGAACAGGTTGAATATTTATATATTCAGGCTATATTTCGTTTTTTTGAATTTATTTAATACTCTCTGCAATAAGTAAGGTTGTTTCTATTTTATTTAATACTCAATTTCAATAACAGGTTAGGGAACAAAGTCTTAAATTTTGAAATAAAAATAACAATTAACGAAATTCAACGATTAGAAAGTAGCTTAAATAACATCCAACTAACCACTCGTTCCTCTTTACCACCACACATTTATAATGAATATAATTCTAGAATGCGTTGCAAATACAAAAACACGTTGCCACTGTAAAATCACATAATCGTAAAAAGTTCAACGAATTGAAGGCCTCGGTTGTCAAGAAGAGGTATTTTGTAAATAACGCCAAATAGCTTGTTAACCTTCCCGTCCCCGAGCGGGGTATCTTAGAGACCCCAGAGCAATATTTTCGCAATATTTTTTATATATATTTTTTTTAATATTCCGGCTTGTGTCTAATCCTAATATAATCATTTTTCTTGCGTATGAGAAAATTTGAAGAAAATCAAAAAATGATGAGCCCCTAAAAAATAACAATTTGATTTGATATTAATGGCGGGGTGCGCGAAAGACCCCGCACGGTTCCAAATGTATGTAATGTCGCCGGCATTAATATATGCTACATTAGGACCCGTGCGGGGTACCTTGTGTACCCCAGATAAAACTGATCCAAGTGCGCGTGCGTATACCTAAAAACCACTGCCTACAGTCTATATTTAGAGCTGTTGTTTGCAAGAAGTGTAGTTATATATACGGCAACAAAATGGCTAGAAAATATTTGACAGATGACGAATTGCGTCGAATCTTAGAGGACAGTAGTGATTGTGAGAGTGCAAACAGTGAAGATGAAGATAATGACGGATGGGACCAGCTATCGGATGTAGAAGACAATGTCAGCATTCAAGATGATTTGTCAGATGGTGCTGCAACTGATATTGAATCAGACTTAGAGGTTAGTGTTAGTGAAAGCGACAACATAAAATTTAAATCTAAATCAGGATTTGAATGGGATTCAATTCCACTAAAACCTACGAGACGCCGTCGTGAAAATATAATTGCAAGTAAGCCCGGTTTACAAAATGGTGCTGAAAAGTTGAACACTATAAAAGATGCTTTTGATTTATTTATATCAGATGAAATGGTCGATGAAATATGTCAATGCACTAATTTGTTTTGTGCAGAAACTCAAGAAAAATGGATTCGAAACAACCCTAGTAAAGAAAGAAATATAGCAATTATATCTAAGGCAGAAATGAACGCTTTTATCGGCATACTTTTATCAGCAGGTAGAAATAGAGAGCGGAAAGTTAATTTACGGGAACTGTGGACTGACGATGAAATGTTTAGACAACCATTCTTTACGGCTGCAATGTCTCGTGAAAGATTCAGACACATATACCGCCACATACGATTTGACGATCGGTCAACAAGACCTCAGCGTACTGCTAATAGTAAAAATCCGTTAGAAGCAATTCATAGCATATTTGATCAGTTTTCAGCAGCATGTGTTCGGTTTTATTCTCCAAGTGAACATTTACAGATTGGTGTCAGTTAATGTGAACATAGAGAGACAAATGCTTCCGCGCTTTGCATGTATCGACACCTTGATTATGCATTATTTTTTAAATTGTGTTCTGTCAGTTGCTGTCATTGCTGTATAATATTTGCATTTGAAAGAAAAAAGTTTGGTTAGATGGATAAATACAAGGTAACTGAAAAAGTACAAATCGTAAAATGGTTTTATGGGGGCATGTCAATACGTACAATTCGAGATATGTTCAATGTAGCATTAGAAAATCGCCCCATTCCCTCTGTTGGCATTATACATCGAATTATTTAAAATTTAGAAAAACGTGGATGTTTGGGTTGGGTATGCCATAAAAGAAGACTTCTTCCTAATAAAGAGCAAGAATTGCTTGAATTAAGAATTTGCGCTGCTGTTGAAAAAAATCCACATATTTCATCTAGAAATATTGCTTGCAATGTTAATCTGCACGATTCTAGTGTTAAAATTTTTGAAAAAACATGGGTTATCAGTTACAAAAAAATCAAACAATTTATCCGTACGACCAAATTAAACGCATGGAATTTTGCGAAGAGATGATTGAGAGGTCGAATCATGATGAAAACTTTTTGAATAACATATTATTTACTAATGAATCCACGTTCCCTATCAATGGTCAACACAATCCCTCAGTCGTTCATTGTTGGTCAAGAAATAATCCTCACCTACATTACAACTGTCGCACGCAATATCCATAAAAATTGAACGCATGGAGTGGCATATTAGGCAATCACGTTATTAGCCCGTATTTTATTCAAGGTTTAAACGGTGAAAAATATCTGAATCTCCTTTGTAATCAAATTCTACCTAGTTTACGCCAAATACCGGGAATTAGACTAGACACGATTTGGTATCAACACTATGGTTGTCCGGCTCATAATACTTTAGTAGTACGAGAAAATTTACAAGGTACTTTTTCGAATAGAATTATAGCTGCAAATAGCACAATCAAATGGCCTCCAAGTTCGCCAGATTTGCCACCCCTAGATTTTTGTGTACGGGATTACATTAAATCAAAAATTTACGGTTTTGAGGAAAATAGAGCAGCCACCCTAAACGCATTACAGGAAAAAATTGAAGATGCTTTTACTACAATATCTCCTAAAATGCTTCACAACGTAAGGTTCGGTATTTTATAATCGTCTGGTTATTGTTCAGCAGAACGAGGAAATTTATTTGAATATTTATTGTAAATAATTAGAATTAAGGAAATTTGTTGTTAGTTATTTGTTGTGAATTCAATTTATGTTGTTTGTTTAACTTTGAACCACTAATTTGCGCTAAAAGTTAGAAAATTGTATGTTTTAGTTCGAATAAAACCCAAGAAGGCGTCTAGTTTAATCCATAATCAAGATGTCGGTACATGCAAAGCGCGTAAGCATTTGTCTCTCTATGTTCACATTAACGGACACCAATCTGTATGTGTAGACGAACGTTTAGCCACTTTTCGTGGAATTTGCCCTTTCCGTGTCTATATGAAAAGTAAGCCAGGTCAATATGGGATAAAAATGTGGGTTGCTGCAGACTGCAGTACTTCATACATACAGAATGTACAAGTATACACAGGGATGAAAGAAGGAAAACGCGAAGTAAATCAAGGCAAACGAGTCGTGATGGATTTAGTTGCACCATACATTGGATCATGGAGAGGGATTACTACGGATAACTTCTTTACATCTGTACCGTTAGCTAATGAGTTACTTGCAAATAAACTAACTCTTACTGGTACTATAAGAGCTAATAAAACCGAAATTCCTCGGCAATTTCTTGCTAATAAAAGTAGACCAGAGTATTCGTCCTTATTTGGCTTCACGAAAAATATGACATTAGTGTCGTATGTTCCGAAAAAGAACCGGGCTGTTAATTTATTATCAACACAGTACCACGGCAATGAAATAAGCGAAGAAAATAAAAAGAAACCAGAAATAATTTTACACTACAATCATACAAAAGGTGCGGTGGACAGTGGAGACAAAATGACCAGCGAATATTCTTGTGTCCGTGCCACTAGAAGATGGCCGTTTCGTATTTTTATGGAAATATTGGACATGGCAGCCCTAAACGCATATGTACTCTGGACGGAAAAAAATCCACAATGGAGAAAAAATGACAGAAGCCGCAGGAAAACATTCATTAGGGAACTATAGCATATTCGGTGGAATGTGGCGGCCGAGGTCGTAAAACGGTCGGTCCGCCCTGAGGATCGACGCACCCTCAAAGAAAAGGTATTGGTGGTTCGTCTAATTGCAACCCATACATTCATTACTGTCCTTCGCTCCGATTGGTATACGCACTTTTACACCAGTACTTCTCAACAAAGATTGGTTTGAGATAAAAAAATATTACGTCCACTACTTACCGAACTCCGACCCTCTTTTACGACCACAGCCGTCAGATTCCGGAGAATGGACTATAGCTACGAATTTGGTACAGGCAAATGTAACACGTAAGTTAATGTTCAATTGCGATTATTTATATGTATATAATTTAATAACTTTTTAGAACGAAAAAATTCAAAAATTCCATATCATTCGTACGTGAAACATGCACTAAATCTATTTGGAAAAGAAAATATAGAGGCATCTGCACCAACACCACAACCTCCTTGCGCCCGCAGGAGATGTAATTTTTGTCTAAGGAACAGTGATAAAAAATCGAAATTTTCATGTGAGACGTGTTATAAAACAGTTTGTGTCCAACATAGAACAACAGAAACTAAAATGTTTTGTCCAAATTGCACTCCCCAGAATAATGACTGATTTACCGTTATGATATATTACTTTATTTTATATGTATACATTTTAGAAACAAATTTAGGTTAATGTTGTATTTTGTGAATAAAATATTTGTTTAATATCCTAAACTATGTACTTACTACAATAAAAAAATATATATATACATATAAATCCCCTTTTTAGCTGGGGTATCTCAGATACCCCCACGGGTCCTAAACGATTTTTTTTTGCACGGGTACGGGAAGGTTAACTGTACTGACGTTGTCGTTCCCTAGGACGTTAATACTTTACTCTCACTCGGCCCCAAGTTTTGCTTACCAGTTCAACCCTAAGATTTTAACGTTTCATATTTTCTTAGCGACATTGAGTCCATTCTCGAGACCTCACCTGAGGATCAACACAAATTCATTCGTGCAAAGATCACTAATTTACTCACGAATTACGTTCTTACCCCACACACCCCCCTTATGTCAGATGCTCTTCAAGCAACAAATAGATTTTTAAAAGATAATCCATCATTAATTGTTACTAAGGCTGACAAAGGTGCAGTCACAGTTTTGTTGAACAAGGCAGATTATGTAGAAAAATCAGAGCTATTGCTCCACGACACCGACACTTATACCCGCCTGCCTAAAGATCCAACAGCGTAGATCCAGCGCAGTCTAACAAAGCTGGCAAAAGATCTAGGCAAACAAGGCTTACTTGACGATACAACCGTCAAGAAAATCGTAACGTATAGTGCGGTCACACCGAAATACTACGGTCTGCCAAAAATTCACAAACCCGACTTACCTTTGCGCCCTATCATATCCTCAATTAATTCTCCGACATATTCATTGTCATGAATGTCTTGTCGAACATCTTGGCTTCCTCTTTTTCTTGTAGAACTGATTACAATGTCTTGGATTCCTTCGCTTTTGCGGAAGAATTCAACGAATTTCAACTTCCACCTGATTTTGTGCTGATATCCTTAGACGTGGTCTCCTTATTCACTAATATCCCTATAGATCTAGTAATTAATATTATTGATTCAAAATTCAATTCAATTATACCCCATACGGGTTTAGATAAAATTAACTTCATTAAACTTATTAAATTCATTGGGGATAATAATTATTTCAATTATAATGGGTCCTTCTATAAGCAAACCTTTGGGACACCAATGGGTTCTCCTTTGAGTCCCATTTTGGCTCAAATCGTCATGGACGACTTACTGGATGCGGTCATCCCTCAATTACCTTTCCCACTACCTTTCATCAAGAAGTATGTCGATGACTTAATTCTTGCTGTGCCCCTCGAATCGGTTCAGCTCACTCTGGACACTTTTAACACGTTCAACGCACACATTCAATTCACAGTTGAAATGGAAGTCGATGGATGCATACCCTTCTTGGACACAAGGGTTGTTAGGAGAACTGACAACACTCTTATCCTGGACTGGTATCGCAAGCCAACGAATTCCGGCCGTTATATCAATTTTCATTCACATTCACCTTTTCGATTGAAAATTAACACCTTATTGGGTTGGAAATCTAGAATTATAAAAATTTGCCATCACTCCTTCAGGAAAAAAACCTACACTTATTAGCTGATATAGCGGTTAACAATGGTTTTCCGCGTTCACTTGTGTCCAAATTGATGTTTAACCGACAAGATCCTATTGTTACTCCACCAACAGTAGTCCCTACTGAACCTCCCCCACACCCCCCCGACAAAATAACATTCAGAAAGTTGCCCTACGCAGAGGGCCTCACCCCTAAACTTATTAACGTTCTGGGCAACGACAAAATCAGAATAGCTCAATCTAACATTAGCACCCTTAACAGTCATTTTTTCACTAGGCTAAAAGACAAGAATTCAATTGACGTCTTGTCTAATGTAATTTACAATATACCTTGCTCGGGTTGTGATCTCTCCTATGTGGGTCAAACTTCACAGTGGCTCAAGTCACGTTTGACACAACACAGGAGCGATTACAGACTGGGCAAGAAGTCATGTGCTCTTACTATTCACTGCAACTCTTCGAACCACAACCCAGACTTCAACAACGTAAAAGTTGTCGACACTTGTAAATTCTATAGGGGCAGACTGTTTCTTGAGATGTATCACATTCAGAAGAACCGTGGTAAAACAATGAATTTCAAATCGGACACAGATCACTTAAGCAACATCTATTCCTACCTTATCAGTCTTTCAGACCATCACAAAACTAATAACGTTCCCTCGATTGATAATTCACACAACTCCTTAATTTCTGCTGCTTGATTTTCGTTGGATTTAGTTAATTGTTCTCGTTATCAGTAATTATACCAAATTATCATTATATATCTTACATATTCTCTCTTACCCCCCAGCAATTTATTGAAATTGCTGTATTACACTTAAATAAATTAAAATTTTTAAACACCACTTTTACACCTCTTTAATATTACGTAACTTATACGTTTTCAAGAACAACCCTGCACCCGCTGCAATGTGTTATAATATTAGAATGACCTGTACATTGTTACTATTACAACTTACAATTTGGGGGTTACATTAATTCACATAATTTCACCATAAATGGTGTGCTCACCACTTAACCAGCACCACTAACAATTATGTTATAACTCATCAATTAATCCTAACCCCTACATTTTATTATAGCGTTAACAGTATTAGGTCATTGTTAATGTTATAATCTACATTTGTAAAGGTTAAATTGATAGCCACAGACACCACCACCCCTTTTTTCTTTACACTTTTTTACACTTTTTACTCTTTTACACTTAAAATTTCAAATTTAAATTTTACCGCCATTTTGACGGTATCAATTCCCAGGGTTGGCACTAATTGTGTAGTGCTTTCCCTCCAGTTTGGCTTGTACCTCGGCCATTACAATCTAACCTAGTTCACAATCACTGTTAGTCATCGCCTCGAACCAACATGTCCGGCGATGTGTGTTTGTAAAGTTTGTAAATTTTAATCTTGTGACATCAGCGTTTTTAACAAGTTTTAATATGTTTAACTATTATTGCATCGAGCCATTCTATTAATCCCGTATGTTCAACGGTTTAGTTTTCACATCTTTCATGTAAGTAAAAAAATTTCGCCAACACGTGCGTCGCGAACACGTGCATAACCTCATTTCATTAACTTATAAAATTTTTCTCTTGTAAATTATTTTGTAGCGTTATCCCTGAAGAAGCTAATAAACATTGGCGAAAGCTCGGTTTTATGATAAATAGATGATTTATTAACCACCCCTTTTGGTCGGATTCCCTGATACGAGGATTTTTCTTCGATTTTTTTACTATATATATATATATATATATATATATATGTATATAAGTTAACTTTTGATTTGGCACTTTAGAGTTTTTAAAAACAATTTTATTTATTAATTATTACATTAAAAGTGAATGATTATAAAAAACGAATATTAATATAGGAATGACTACTACATAGTTTGAATGCTAAAATATGAATGAATATAATAATAAAATGAAACCTATTTATACAAACTAAATCTACAAGCTAAGCTAATTGACATCTGGCACATGATGTCACCTAATCTGGGCATTAATATTAAATATACATTTCCTATAAATAAAACCTATTATAATTAAACAATCAAATATCTATTGTGGCCGCAAGGTTACACCTTCCCCCTCAGATTCGACTTATCCCAGAAGGCGAATTATTATCTTGAAGGAGGATTGCTGCTCTTCTTCTTCTTCTTAATTGTTTATATATTGAAATCACTATAACTATTATCACGAAAACATAAAGTAGAAGTGTCCATGCACTAGGTTTGAAGGGTACGAATGTTTCTGGCACAATTGGAATTGGGGAGAACACTGGAACATCCTCTAGTTTAAGCCTTTAAAATTGAATAGTGAAATTGTTTATCTTATCATTGTCTACTTTGAGTTCGGTTGCACTCACTAACACCGGAGTTCCGTTCATTGTTTCTATTTTGGGCACTTTGTAGTTTTTGTAGATAAGATCACACTTATCTGGTTGAATGAGGAAGACTCCTTCTAGATCCTTCGTTTCTTCTTTTCCAGGACATATAATTCTTATTCTTTCTTTCTTGATAAAAACAGCTAAGAATTGGTTTGTAAATGGTACTTTTTCCAAATGATTTTGTTGAATGTCTAATTTTGTATATTTACAATTTTTAGTGGTTCCGTTAATTAGTATCTCTGTTTCACAATCCGCTTTATAGTTCAATATTAAATTATCACTGCATTGAAACTGTTTATTATTACTTAAGCACATTTCTCTTAGAGGCCATGTTTTTGAATCAAATTTTGATTTAAGTAAAATTTTTATATTTGGAATTATCGTTACGTATTTTGATTCAAATTTAAAAGGTATTGGATATATAGAATATAAATCAAATGAATGTTCATAATTAATAGGGAGAGACAAGAAGTAATAAACTTTCGACTCCTTAATTTTATAATTAACTGTTATTACAGATTCAAAATCTAAAATGTTTTCTAATTTCAATTCGAAAGGTAGTTCTTCATTATAGTGAACAGAAATTCTTTGTATTTCCTCAAATAAATCTTGAGGTCTAATTATATCAGGACTCAATGTTTTTAATTTACAAAAAGTTAATGAGTTAATAATTTCTTGTAGTATATTTCCTATTACACCTAAAAGTAGTATAAGTTGATTATATAAGTCTTTTACAACCAGAAATGTTGATGATCGACCTCTGTCTTATATATTGCTTGTAATTGCATAATTCTGGCTTTTAATAAGTTTTGGTTATGTGCGATATCTTGAACTGTATTATTAAAATTTTGAATAATCTTATTATTAGTGCTATAGCCAAATTTTAATTGATTCTGAAAATTATTTTGATTGTTAGCTAAGTGTTTCAGAATTTCGTTAATTCTCTTTTCATCTTGAGCATCCATATTACCACTAATTGTTTTAATAATAGTACCCAAACCATTAATCAAACCTCTCTTTACACGTTTTGATTTAGAATTTAATTGTATTGTTTTAATTTTATTACTTATATCTTTCCAAGAATAATTTAATAATTTTTCGTAATTCTGGAAGTCATTTTTAAATTTAGATATATTACTCGTAGTATCTTTCAAAAACTCATACTGGTAATTTAATTTTTTAATTTCTTCGTAAACAGGAAGATTTTGCTAAACCTAATTTTATAGGTAACAGTCCCGTATTTTCCGTAACATTCCTTATTTCAAAAGCGATCACTGGAGTGATGAGCAGTAACCTGGAATTGATTAATTAATTCATTAAAATGACTCAAATGAAGTACCAGGTTCTGAATTATCAAATTTAATTGCACCAAGATAAATAATTATTTGTAAATGAGAGTTTTGGAATATATAGTTCAACATAGCTTTTACTGTTTTATAATTTAGTTTGTCCAAGCCACATCCTAATTTGGGAATCGCCAATTTAGTTATTTGTTTATCTAAACAAAATTGTCTTAAATTGATTAAAGTTTTAAATAAACATTCTAAGGTAGGTTTATCATGAAAATTTTCTTTTGTTATCAAATATAAGATATATCTATTGTCTTCTTTAATATGACAAAGAGAATATAGTTGAGGATTTTGTTTAAACAATTCTCTTACTCTACCAAATCTGATTTTAAATTCTCTCGCTATACCGGCACCCATTTTTAAATCTTTGCTAACACAATGAGCAAGTGAATAATCCAATGGAGCATAGAATAAATCTTCATTAATTTCTGTTACGTTTTCATTTTCAATAATTTCCTTTTTATTATAATTATTCATAAAAATTCAGAAATCTAAGATATTTCCAAAATTTACTTTCTTTACCCTTGGTCTTTTTATATTAGATAAATGAATTTTACCTACTTGGTTACGATGACTAATATCAATTTCTGCTGTTTTATGATCAACTCTTATACTCTTAACTTTTTCTTTTTTATATTTATTTTTTGTTTTGGCTTGCTTCTGTTTATTTTGAATAAATATATTTTCAGGTATTTGAGGAATTTCCTCTCGAGTTACATTTTGTCTATCAATAGCTCTAGTTTTATTTTCATTTATTGTTTCATTGATTTTCCCGTATAATAATTTTACTTTTTCTTTGTGTGTTTGAACATAATTATTAGTAAGAAGAGTTTCCAAATCAATATCTAAAAGAGAATTAGAGTCAATATGACCAGAAATAATTTCACAAGGTTTTAATTTAGTAGTGGAATGTATTGAGTTATTGTAGGCTAATATGGCATAAAGAATCTTAATTTCAACTGGTTCATTTTTATACAAATCTTGATTATTTAATAATCTCATATGTTCAATTATTGTAGAATGTACTCTTTCTACTATTCCATTTGACTCAGGGTGTTGTGAACTGATAAAATGAATTTTAATTTTATGCAATGCCAAAAGTTCTCTAATTACAGTATTTTTAAATTCTAGATGGTTATCCGAAATAATTAAATCTGGTGTTCCATGATGACAAAAGAACTTAATTAAATTAGTTGCTATTTCTACAGCTTGATAAGAGTTTAATTTATATACTTGTGTGTATTTTGAGAATGCATCAATTATACTAAGAAATTTTACATTTTCCAAAGCTATACAATCTATATGCACAATTTCAAACGGTTTCATTGCTGTCGGTGTATGACTAAATTTTAACTTTAAAGGTTTTCTTTCATATTTAGACACAAGACAAATTTCACAATCATTAATATATTCTTGTATTGTTCTTCTCATGTTTGGCCAATAATAAATTCTTTTTAGTTTTGCTTCCGTTTCATCTATACCACGATGATTAGTTTTTCCTTCATGGTAGTTCTGAATTATTTCTAAAACATCATTTTTATCTTCCACATCATTTAATAAACTTATACATTTAACCATTTTAATTTTTGAATTTTTAAAATATTTTTGTAAAATATTACTAAACTTTTCATACACTGGATCTTTAAAATAAAGATAATAACTTACATTAGGAATAATATATTCTTTAATAAAGTCAACTACTTCTTGACTAAAATTAGATTTTGAAAATTGAACATGGATACGCATTTTACTTTGATTAAATAGCTTACTTATTTTTGGTTTAGAAGGGGAATAATCTACTTCTGAAATTATCAATTGATTGTCACCAAGATTAACTGGTTTATCTGAAATGGGAATTCCTACAATAGGGTGTTCTACACTTGAATGAATGGTTGCACCATCATTTGCTATATCATTTATATGTGTATTTTCTGCTGGTTCGACTATTAACGATGAAGGATTATTTGTAACATTTTCAAAATTCTTTAAATATCCTTCTAAATTTGGTCCATACTCTTCATTAATATTTAATTCGATTCTAGAGAGTGCGTCAGCATTTTTATTTAAAGTACCTTTCTTATAAACAATATCATAATCATATTCAGACAATTTTAGTCTCCATCTGACTAATTTTGAATTGGGTTCCTTAATCGACATCAACCATTGGAGAGGCCTATGATCAGTGACTATCTGAAATTTCCGTCCAAATAAATAAGGTCTAAAATATTTAACTGCCCATACTATGGCAAGAAGTTCTTTCTCAATTGTTGAATATTTTGTTTCTGAGTCGTTCAAAGTACGACTAGCATAAGCAATTGGTAAATCAGAACCAATTTTTCCCTGTGATAAAACAGCGCCTAAAGCCTGATTACTAGCATCTGTTGTCAAAATAAAAGGTCTCGAAAAATCAAGATACTGAAGTAAAGGTTGATTTATTAACACGTTCTTACATAAATTAAAACAATTTTGATAATCAATATCATTAATATTAATAGAAGAATTTTTCTTTAAACATTTCGTCATTGGTTTAGTCAAGTCTGCAAAATTTTTAATAAACTTCCTATAGTAACCCAACAGTCCTAAAAATCCTTTAATTTGTTTTGTCGTTTTAGGAATAGGGTAATTTTGTATTGCGATAATTTTGTCCGGATTCGGTCTGACACCTTCAGGTGTTACAACATGTCCCAAATAAGCTACTTCTTTTTTTAAAAATTCGGATTTATCTAATTGAATCTTAAAATTAGATTCTCTTAATCTATTAAAAACTTCTGTCAGTCTATTGATATGTTCTTGTAAACTTGTCGAAAAAATAATTATATCATCCATATATACTAAGCAATATTCATTTTGTATACCCCTTAAAATATCGTCCATAACTCTTTGAAATGTAGCAGGAGCATTTTTTAATCCAAATGGCATCCTTAAAAATTCGTAATGTCCTCTCTCAGTATTAAAAGCTGTTTTCTGAATGTCACGTTCATCAATCTCAATCTGATGAAAACCCGATGTTAAGTCTAAAGTAGTAAAATATTGAGCTCAAGACGTCAAAGACGACTCGCCATTTCCTCTGGCCTGATGCGTCTAACTTTTTTGGCACTATTATCCAAATAGGAGAAGACCATGGACTAAAAGATGGCCTTATAATGTTTTGTTCCAACATCTCATTAATTTGTTTATTTACCTCGGCTTTATGTACTTCCAGGTAACGATAAGTTTTAGTAAAAACATTAACTTCATCTGTTGTGATTATTCTATGTTTAATTCGATTGGTGAAAGTTAAATCATTTTCTTTTATATTAAAAATATCTGAATATTTAAGTACTAAATTTTTTATAACGGCTTTCTCTTCATCATTCATGTGTTCAGATCTTATTTTAGAAAAATCAAATTTAAATTCTTCTGCATTATAAATATTTATATTATTATTATTTTTATTTTTAGGGCATTTTTTATTTAATTTATTATTTGCATTTTGTTGATGGGGCACCACATCATATCCATTGATGGGTGTTACAACAAAAGGTTTTTTCAGGGTTACATCCCTATCTATATCTGTTTTGTTTACAACAGTACAAAAAGCCCTACCATTCTTTACAACAGTGACACATTCTGGCACTAAAAAGTTTAAAACATTTAATCTGGGTATTACTACTTCACCATTTTTAAAATTTTCAATTTCTACTTGTATGACTTGTTGACTTCTAGCCGGAATTAATATTCGCTTAATTACCGGTGAATCATTTAAATTATTATTAATTTCATTATTAAAATTATTATCATTATTACTATTAAAATTATTATTAATACTATTATGATCTATATTTAACACGTCTTGGTCATCCCGAAATTTAAGCGGGTTTTCATTATGAGGAGTTATTATTAATTTATTTTTAAAATCAACACACGCATTAATTTTCATCATATTATCGACCCCTAATAAAATATCAAAAGCAGAATGAAAGTCAAATATGTAACATTTCAATTTGGCTGCGAAATTAGTTTTAAATAATGTTTGAAGATTAATGACCACACTATTAGTTCCTTGCGAGGTACCATGAGCACTTGTGACCTCAAACGGATCAATTTTAAATGAATTTTTATTTAATTTCCTCGCCAATCGAGGACTAATAAACGATCTTGTACTTCCAGAATCCATTAATATTTTTAATTTAGTTTCACGGTCAATTATAAAAGGTAGATTACTAGAATTATTACTTATACCTAAAATTTCAACTGGGGTTTTCCCAAGGCGATTTATCCTAAAAAATTATCTTCAGATTCCTCATTATGACTACTGGCTCTACTAATATTTACGGGCTCATCCAAATTATGCAAATTAGGACGATTTGTGTAAGTTGTAGAGGTCGACATTGGTGTCGGACTTGGTAATCTTATTGAATTTTGTCGTGGTGGTTGATTATTAGCATTTGAATTAAAATTAAAATTTGAATTATTATTGAAATTAGGATTTGGATTATTACCAAAATTTGGGTTAAAATTTGTACGATTTTGATTATAAGAATAATTATTATATGGTCTAAAATTTTGATTTTGAGAATTCATTGGTCTCCCAAATACTTGTCTGTTTCTGGGAAATCTTTGTGGTGGTTGCTGCCTAAATTGAAGATTTATAGGTCGGCTCGTAAAATTTTGTTGAACAGGTTATCTTATAAAATTTTGTTGATTTTGTTGTCTAGGAAATTGATTATTAGATTTATTATTACTTTGAAATTGATTTTGATTATTAAATCTATTATTTTGATTATAATTCGATGAATTAGAATTTCTGTAATTAAACCCATTGTTAAAATTAGACTGATTAAAATTTGATACATTTGGTGTGTCTAAAGTACTTTGAAAATTATTTTCCTCAATTAAATAATTAATTGCCTCTTCTAATGTGTCAGGCTCTCTTAATCTTATAATACTTTGTATATTACCACGAATTCCTCGTAGGAATGTTTTCAATGCCAATTCATCGTAACTACGCTGATGTATACGTTTTTCCGCATCTGGCATTTCAACTGCAGATAACGAATTAATTTTACTCGACAATTTACTTCTTAATACCTGAATACGCTCGCCAAAATCCAAATACTTTAATTTTTCATTGGTCTTAAATTAATTAATTCCTGAACTATACAGTCATAGTTTCGCAAATCACCAAACCTTTGCCTCAAATGGTTTCTAATTTCAGGCCAATTATCTAGTTCTGCTCGCGAACCTATTGTAATCAACGCCCTATCTTTTAGTTTACTTATTATCGCATTAATTAAGTAACTATTGACTAAATTATCATTCAAAGGTCTAAACTGAGCCAACACGGCCTCACACCGTGAGATAAAAATTTCAGTGAGTTCATTACTTCCGTCGAAGGAAGGGATTGTATCGACATTTAATTTTAATAATTGATAATTTACGTTTTCCATTTTTAAATTTGAATTTACTTCTAAATGATCTAAACTATTAATTAATTCTTCATGTACAAAGTTAATAGGAGAATGAATACGAAGTGGGGAATTATTAATTATTAAAGGTGAATCTGAATCAGAAGACGTATCACTCGCGTACATAAAATTATTTCACGAACAATTAAAATATAAAAAAAACCTCTAAAAAAAACTCTGTGCTTACCACTTAACAAAAATCACGCTGTCCATGTCCTGATGTTCCCTCAGGGTTGTGGAACTGGTGAAATGATGTCCCTCGTTGTAATGCTGCCCTCGGAGCTTGATTTCTCGATAGTTGGAGAACTCTCTGGTGCTGCGACGTGGAACTATTCGAATCTCCAATAAACCATTAAAATGGACGAAGCACTATCTGATATCCTCTCAGGTGTAACTTCTTAGGAGATCCTACCGACTGCGCCAGTTAACTTTTGATTTCGCACTTTAGAGTTTTTAAAAACAATTTTATTTATTAATTATTACATTAAAAGTGAATGATTATAAAAAACGAATATTAATATAGGAATGACTACTACATAGTTTGAATGCTAAAATATGAATGAATATAATAATAAAATAAAACCTATTTATACAAACTAAATCTACAAGCTAAGCTAATTGACATCTGGCACATGATGTCACCTAATCTGCGCATTAATATTAAATATACATTTCCTATAAATAAAACCTATTATAATTAAACAATCAAATATCTATTATGGCCGCCAGGTTACATATATATACACGACGTTGTTTATGCTATTAAATGCCAACACTGTGACCTCGTTTACACTGGCCAAACTGGCCAAAAACTAAGTAAACGCTTGGCCCTTCACAAGAGCGACGTCAGGCATAAACCACAATCCACTGGTCTCAGTGTTCATTGTAATGACACTGATCACATACCAGACTATAAAAATGCCAAAATTCTGTGCACAGAACAGAATTCCTTCAAAAGGAACTTCCTTGAAATGTGTTACATACAAGCACAAGGAAAACCAATGAATTTCAAGAAGGACATCGAGGGCCTTAGCATAATTTACAGTAACCTTCTGTCCCTAGCCTCCCCGTCCCATTAGCCCCATTCCACCATATCTCAGTCCTTTCCTCCGTTACACTGTCTTGTTGTTTGTTTTGTTTTTTTTTTCCCTTTTCTCTTGTGTGTTTGACACTCTTGTGAGAGATCATTTAGTATTGTTCAATTTTCACCCCATTCTCATACATTTAATAATTTTTTTGTTCCGTACAGTTTTTTGTTTCACCCATTATTGTGCCTTCAGTACTTATAATGGTGCCTCCCCTTGCTCATTTTCATTCCCGTGCATCCCATAGCGCCCGATTATTATATTTTCTATTTTCTCTAAATTTTTCTCCCCTTTTTAATTTTTTTTTTCTTTTCTTTCCCGGATAGCACATCGACATAATGTGACGGTTTTCAGTTTCGCACTGGGTCAGGGCCTGTGTACCGTTGTACTATTGCGACTACATTACTTTTTGGTACTCGAGTCAGGGGTTGTTCTCCTTCTCCCATCTTGACCGTTGTCGGTTTCGCTCGACGGTTTGGATGGGGAAAGGAAAACAATCTTTGCCGCGCTTTCTCGTACACTATTTCCCACCAACATCTCCGGCCTCGATAGACGTTGCCCCGCCCATCTCCTTTTCCCACCGCGAAATTCCACCGGATCGAACCACAACAGTGTTGTACTTGTTGAACGCCATTTTGCACCGTCAATTTTACACCTACCGACTGTGCTTTTAATCTGTTCATCCACTGTGTATTTTCTGATTTAAGTGGTTTGTTGCGCCCCTATTACGTTACGCGCACATGTTATTTGCGATGTGCTGTTGTATTTTTAAATTTTAACGCCTCGTCTACACACGAATCACCATGACGAACTTCTTAACCTCTTCACCACGCGGTCGCCTCACGCACCGCAGGACATCATTATTTTAATCGTTTACTAGTAAGTTTAACCTCTTTTGTTTTCTTGTTCACTGCCTTCAGCTTTTACTTTGTTAAATTTTTCGCAATTTTGATCATTTTACTCCTCACTAAAATTTTATTGTAACATTTAATTTTAGGCCCTGATGATGCGTAAATGTTTTACGCGAAACGTTGGCTACTTATAGCGAAATATAGTGACTGAGCACACACTACATCTGGTTTATTGCTCCCTGCGGACTATATCGAAATTCTGGACCTTCTCTCCCGTTACACCTCACACTTCACTACATAACAGCGTCCGTTATTTCTTGCCGTTATATATATACCGGGTGACCCAGGGATCTGTAAAAGCCCCATAACTTATTTGCTATTTGAGATATCGACTTCTAGTTTTATTGAACTGGTACCCACACGTATTCTACATATTTTAAAAATATGTATGTTTTTCTACAGGGTGTCCCAATATACATAACAGAACAAAGTTATGTTTTTTTAAATGAAACACCCTATATTTTATACTTCATTTTCAACCCTCTTGAGAAGCTGATAAAAATAGTATAAGATAGTATTGGTCTATTATGGACGATTGGTTAATTATGGGGAAATTTGTGGCAAAAACATGTACACATTGAAAACATTGCAGAAGCGTTCCTAGCAAAGATAGCATAATTATTTATACACTGGAAAATTTCCCACATCGTAGAGAATAATACACATCGGCTTTGGTTCTCTTTTATTCATAGTGCTATACAGGGTGTCAACATACGCAAAATATTGGATAACTATTTTTTTTCAAACAGAACACCCTATATAAGTTGACACCAATCTATGGCATTTTCTTAAGCTTTCTAATGATATACAGTATGTATAACAAAATATTAAGGATTCTTGAGATTTATCAATAAAAACATATTTGTTTTGTCACCTTCTGCTGATTTTTGGATTTTCAGCCAAAACTATGCATTTTCAGGAAAAATTATAAGAGACCAAAGTTGTAGAGCGAAAAATTTCCGATCGACATAGGTTTTTCAACTTTTAAGATAATGCGTGCCTTGCCAGCCAGAGCGCGCAAAATCGTGACCGTATATACATTTTAGCGTTTTCTTTTCAATTTTTTTATTAATAAATTGCACTATACTTTATTTTCCGCATCCTCTAGAGGAAAAACGGGAAATTATAGG
Organism: Ocypus olens; assembly: GCA_910593695.2. Taxonomy (NCBI): domain Eukaryota; kingdom Metazoa; phylum Arthropoda; class Insecta; order Coleoptera; family Staphylinidae; genus Ocypus; species Ocypus olens. The sequence continues at coordinate 23,478,635 of OU343056.1, forward strand.
GACATTAAAATGGCCCATATCGATTGAAAGTGTTCCGCTCTACAACTCTTAATAGAAGCAATTTTTGCCCTAAAAATGCAAATTGAAAATGTATGTATCAATTTTTGCGTTTTTCGATGGTTTTTGCATTTTTAGCGAAAACTATGCATTTTGGGCAAAAATTGCTTCTTTTAAGAGTTGTAGAGCGGAATATTTTCAATCGATGTAGGTCATTTAAATAATTCTATAATTACCCGTTTTTTTGCTAGAGGACGTGGAAAATTAAGTATAGTGCAATTAATTTACAAAAAAATTGAGAAAAACGCTAAAATGCATATACGGTCACGATTTTGCGCAATCTGGCGGGCAATGCACGCATTATTGAAAAAGTCGAAAGACCTGTATCGATCGAAAATTTTCCGCTCTATAACTTTGGTCTTTTATTATTTTTTCAGAAAATGCATAGTTTTGGCTGAAAATCCAAAAATGAGCAGGAGGTGACAAAAGAAAAGGTTTTTTTAGATAAATCTCAAGAATCCTTAATATTTCGTTATACAAATTATACATCATTAGAAAGCTTATTAAAAATTCCATGCATTGGTGGCAAGATATATAGGGTGTTCTATTTGAAAAAAATAGTTATCCATTATTTTGCGTATGTTGACACCCTGTATAGCAGTATGAACAAAAAAGAACCAAAGCCAATTTGTATTATTCTTCATGATATGGAAAATTTTTTAGTGTATAAAAAATGACGCTAGCTTTGCTAGGAGCGCTTCTGCAATTTTTTCAATGTGTCCTTGTTTTTGCCACAAATTTGCCCATAACTAACCAACCGTCCATTATAGACCCATGGTATCTTATACTATTTTTATCAGCTTCTCAAGAGGGTTAAAAATAAAGTATAAAATATAGGGTGTTCCATTAAAAAAAACATAACTTTGTTCTGTTATGTATATTGGGACACCCTGTACAAAAACATACATATTTTTAAAATATGTAGAATAAGTGTGGGTACCAGTTCAATAAAACTAGAAGTCGATATCTCAAATAGCAAATAAGTTATGGGGCTTTTACAGATCGCTGGGTCGCCCGGTATATATATACAGGGTGTCCCACGAGCTAGTGGACAGCCGATATCTCGAAAACGGTTAGTAGTACGAAAATGAAATTTGGTGGTTTTAAATGGTTTGAAAGGATGCTCCTTTCTGCATACATAGATATCATTTCCGTTCCTCCATTTCCGAGAAAATGACATCAACTTCAGAATTTCAAATGGAACACCCTGTATATTTATGGATTTTTTGAAAGGTGATTGAAAGACAAATACAGCAATACCATATTATTAGAGAGTTTTATTGTAAAATGCGGGAGTATTGTTGAAGTAATAATCGAAATAGATAATCGCGGTGGTATGGATTAACAAAAAAAAGCGTAAAAAAAATTGAAAACGCTATGTCAAATGTTTGATGTCAAGTTGACAATACATTCTGATTACGTGTAAATAATGCCTCCCAGTTTTACGTATGACGAGTATGTCGACATGCTCCTTATCTACGGAGAATGTCGCAAAAACAGTAAACGCTCTCGAGATTTGAACAGAGTTAACATAATACCTTCGTGAAGTTAGAAGAAATATTGCGCAGAGGTTCTTTTTCGGTTGGTAAGCATGAAACACCCCGAAAAAGGTCAGTTCTAACGGAAAATAACGTTATAAATATTTCGGCATATGCACAAGCGAACCCGTATGTATCTACTAGACTTCTTTCTCAAGAATTAGGAGTTGCTGAAATATGAATCAAACTTGAATACGATCAAGAGTTTCTTAAATAAAATATTATGGAGTGATGAAAGTCGATTTCACAACACTGGCACTGTTAACCGACATAATTGCCATTACCGGTCTCCTGATAATCCGCGTTGGATCGAAGAAACTTTCAGCACATTTGGGGAGTAAATGTATGGTGTGCTTTATATAATGGTCGTGTGATTGGTTCTTACTTTTATCAAGGTACACTAACTGGCGCTGTATATTTAAATTTCGTCCAAAATGAACTTCCAGAATTGTTAGAAGAAACTCCGCTAAATGAGAGAGCAATGATGTGGTGGCAACATGACGGTGCAACCCCTCACTATTCTTGACGAGTGAGTGAGTATATTGATACTACTTTCCAAGGACGCTGTATCATTGGCCAGCGCGATCCCCAGATATTAAACCTTTGGATTTTTTCCTTTGGGGATATTTAAAAGATGTCGTATTTACCGCACCACCTACAGATCTGGAAGACTTGCAGAATCCAATCGTAGCAGCATGCCGAACAATTACTGCAGATATGGTGAGAGCAACTTGCACAAGAAACCTTATAGCAAGACTTGAATTTTGTGTTTAAGAATCTGGAAATCAATTAAAACATCTTATAGCCTGAGTTCTTGTCGCACAACTTTGATTAATTAGTTTGTTATTTTTGTTTGTTAATTTGTTCGTTGTTTTTGTATACATTGTTCTTTTGTTTTTCTAAAAACAATATATGAATAATATGGTATCGCTGTATTTATCTTTCAATTACCTTTCAAAAAATCCATAAATATACAGGGTGTCCCATTTGAAATTCTGAATTTGATGTCATTTTCTCGGAAATGGAGAAACGGAAATGAAATCTATGTATGCTGAAAGGGGCATCATTTTAAACCATTTAAAGCCACCAAATTTCATTTTCGTACTACTAACCGTTTTCGAGATATCGGCTGTCCACTACCTCGTGGGACACCCTGTATATATATATATATATATATATATAGTAAAAATGTCGAAGAAAAATCCTCGTATCAGGGAATCCGACCAAAAAGGGTGGTTAATAAATCATCTATTTATCATAAAACCGAGCTTTCGCCAATGTTTATTAGCTTCTTCATTGGCGAAAGCTCGGTTTTATGATAAATAGATGATTTATTAACCACCCTTTTTGGTCGGATTCCCTGATACGAGGATTTTTCTTCGACATTTTTACTATTTTCCAACAAGTACGGCCGTTACTTCCCTCCAGCATCTATATATATATATATATATATATATATATATATATATATATATATATATATATATATATATGGCGAGGGGAAGTAACGGTCGTCACTTGTTGGAGTTAAATGTGAAAATTCGGAATCTTATTCCGTAACGGGGATTCGACCAAGGGGCAAGAAAAGTCATATTTACTTTATCATAAAACCAAGCTTTCGGAATTCGTTTATTCCTTCTTCAGGGAAATTACACTACAAAATGAAAATTTTGTTGAAAATGTGCGTCAGCGATAAATTTGGAAAAAATTGAATTTAAGTGTACTTACATGCGAAATAGTTAAAAATAAAGGTTGCTACATCTAATTGTTACTTGAAGAGTCATGTTTGTTATTGTTGTTAATTAAATTTGTGGTAAAATAATGTGATGTAAAAACGATTTACATGGGGACGAACACGAACACGTTAAAAATGGCGTCAGCTGTCAATTGTTATCGATGTATCGGAAATCGATTACCAACTCTGTCTGGAACAATACAGGCTCGCTAGTGTTGCCAACCCGCCTAGTGCGGGTGGGTGGGAGCCGTGCATGGTTCCAGCCAGGATTGTCTCGATGACGGTCTTAATTATAAATGTTACAATTGTATGACTAGTTAATATTATAAAAAGGTTAGGTGTAAAGTAAACAGGAAATTAATTAAAAAACTGCCGTATATGTGGTGCGAATCTAACTGTTAATATACTATGGTGAGGCCATAGATTGTGGGCAATAGTTCCATTATGTAAGCTAGGCAACCCCATTCTCATACTTGATACAAGTTTCTACGTTAAACGTACTGAGTAATTATTTATCCATTGGATAATTATAAGTTTGTGTCTATGAGTATGTCAACAAGGGGGAGGACTATCTTAACAATGGCAGGTGGAGGGTAATATTTTAAATGTATAAATAATTTTGACAAAATTTGTAATGTGAAGCTGAAATATGAATTTAAGTTGTGAAAATGAATTTAAAGAATAAACCAAAAGACGGGCGAACAAGAGAAATTGATAACTCAGCATGGTACATGTTCCAACAGCAGATACAGTCACCGTACAACCAGATGTCGTCTGCTCTGCATGCCTCTCTGGCCGTCAATATTGGAAACATCTTTAGGCAATTACATAGAAGCACAAGGGACAATGATGGATGATGAATAACATTACGCGTGAACAGATTAAAACACTTGGTTCATTAACATGGTAATTGAACCAAGATGGATGCCATATCAGAGATGGAATATCGGTTTCGGAGAGCCGATGGAGTTGAATATAGCAACGGAAAAATCGACTTGTCAAACGTGCAGCCAACGTCAATGCAGCTACTCCAAAACCGGTATTCTTCTCAACAGGGCAACCAACTGGGGAATTTAACAGTAAATTAATTGGTAATACGGAAGCGACATTTTGCAACCGGTGGAGCGAGTTAAAACTAATTGAATTATCTATTGACTCTACATATTGAAAATTTATCTGTGAAGAAGAGGTAAGAACAGAACTCTATAATGGCTGAAAATAACATAGAGTGACCTTTATAGAGAGCCGTACTTGCTGACTATTAATTATTGGATTAATAATATTATATGATCTTGAATCAACAGAGAATTAATCTGTAAAATTATATGTAAGAAAATTAAATTGAGTACAGAGCAAGGGTTAAAATTAATTATAATTTGATGATATTATATAAAATGAATTTTGAGAGGTTGGGCCGAAATTGAATTTTGGGAGAATTTATGAAAATGAGGAACGGTGGAAACTTGCCAGAATCATCCAAGCGTAGCGGCAAATACTTTTTGCAACCAAGGAGGTACGAGTAAATGGTGCTCAGCCCATCAGTGTCAGTTTTGAAATTCATGACACTTTCGGTGTTAACTATTTCAGACATTTCAAGCAAAAGTCTGCTTTTGTAATTAGGTTCTGAGCACAACACACTCGCACCCCCAAAGTTGACAGAATGGCCTTCTGTGTTAGCGTGTACAGAGAGTGCACACGATGCCTTTTTTAATTTTATGTCGCTTTTGTGTTGGGTAAGTCTGGATCGCAACCACTGTCCCGTCTGACCAATATAAGACTTACTACAGTCTCCGCAAGGAACAGAGTAAATCATATTGCAACGTTGACCTACTGGTGTCATGTCCTTCATTTTTGAGAAAAGTAATTTAAGAGGTTTGGGATTGTATCTGGCAATGCGAATTTTATCATTTTTTAAAGTTTGAATTAATTTAGAAGTTAACTGGGGGACGTCGATGATCTTTCTATATTGACGGGATGTAGGTTGTTCGATTTGATTATTAGGATCAGGAGCAGTACGGACGACCGGATCTGTGATGCCACTGTAGATCAGTTTTTTGACTAACAACGGGGGGTAACCGTTGTTGATGAATATGGAAGTTAGTTTTTGTAGGTTTTTGTTTAGTAAGGAAGGATGACAAATGTTTTTTACACGGTTCTTCATGGCAACCAAGATGTTCTTTCTTTGGTTGAAAGGGTGATTGGAGAAATAATTGATATATCTGCCCGAGGCAGTGGGTTTTTGGTACCAATCTAAAATGATAACATTGTCATCCCTCCTTACTAACCTGGTGTCCAAAAAAGGAACACTACTGTTGGTTTCCTCTTCCATTGTGAACTGAAGATGGTGGTTGAAATTATTGAATATATTCAAGATATTCTCTTTTTGGTTAGCAGGGACAGCACAGATCAGATCGTCCACGTACTTCCTAATGAATGGTATGTCAAAAGGTAATGTAGGTAACACCTGGTCAAGAAGAAAATTCATCGTTATGTTTGCAATGGTTGGACTCAAGGAAGAACCCATGGAGGTACCAAAAATTTGACGGTAAAATTTGTTGTTGAAGGAAAAGTAACTATTGCCAAATACAAACCTAACGGTTATAATGAACTAATCGAGGTCAAAGGTGCAATGTGGGGCAATCTGGTCCCATTTCTGTTCTATAATTGATATAACTAAATCTAAAGGGATGTTAGTAAAGAGAGAAACAACGTCCAGAGACAACAGTTCATAGCCTGGTGGCACCACATAATCATTAAATTCCTCTTCAAAAACAAAGGAATTTTTAACATCATACTCATTGTCGCCGCCCAGGGCCGTGGAGAGGATGCTCGCAATGAATGCAGACAGACAATCCGTAGGGGTGTTGATAGACGATACTATGGGACGAAGGGGGCAATCGGGCTTGTGAATTTTCGGAAGTAAATACAGTTTTGGAGACGTAGCATTATATGTGGTCAGTTTTTTTGCCACTTGAGCATCAATGCAACCTTTGGTTTTTAAACTTTTGATAAGTTCGTTGCATTTGCGTTGGGTCGATGATGTTGGATCGTTGCGCAAAACTGTATAGACTTCCGCATCCGGAATTCGGCCTTACGATTAAAGTCATCCCTGTCCATCACCACAATAACGGCACCCTTATCTGCGTTAAGAACACAGAGTTGAGGATTATCTTTAATGAAACGTCTGCACTCATTCCAAGCACCATCCACGGAGCTCCCGGAGCAAGAAGAGTGAAGATGATTTGTGATTATGTTGGTGCAACGGGCACGCACGACGTTCTGAGACTCCGAAGGAGTGGATTCGAGGATGGATTCTACATTAGCAAGAAGTCTGGGGATATCCAGCTCTTTGTTATTAATAGGGATACTGAATTTAGGACCCAGTGACAAAAAATCCGACACTCCTTCGGGGATCTCAGTCGTCGTGAGATTCCTGAACCATTTGCTTTTATCCCTAAACTGTGTCTGTCCCTTTACGTTACTAATTAATCTACTTAATTTAACAACATTGCTCTGTTTGATTTTGTTAAAATGTTTGTTGTAAGATAAAAATTGCCTGGTCTGAAACTCATCGATTATGTTGTTGGGTAGTTCGGTTTTAACTACATTAATCAAAACAATGAGTTTCTTATCCAATCGTTTGAGCTCAGAACAGGTAATTTTTATCTCGAAGTTTAAAATTCGGTTCCCTAACCTATTGTTAAAGTTGAAAATTTGTTGTCCTAGTGAGTGGTTGTTTGTGTCCAGAAAATTGCTGGTAGATCTGATGTTTTGTGTGACATGAGTGGGTATGACATTATTCCTTCTGCATTCTAAAAGAAAAATTCTACGGTTCTTGATGTTAGCCAGTTTGGTGTTGAGTGTTGACCATTGTTTGAGATGCGATGCTGCTGGTGCACCGAAGCGGGTGGTAATATCTCGATAGAAACCCATCTGTAATCCAACGAAGGGGTATAACAGCCGTTATAGTTAGAAAACCGAATTTAGGTAACGGGTGTGCGGCTTGGGTCTGGTAGGAAAACTCTTGTTATTTACTGCCAATATTTCGCCGTTTATTTACAGCTTCATCAGGGCTTTAATTGAAACGATCAACAACGTGGTATTAGTTAACATAACCTACAATTTTTGTGTTATACTTACTAAATAGTGAGTTTTTAGTAAAACTAGCAACCGTGAATATTGGAAACATCTTTAGGCAATTACATAGAAGCACAAGGGACAATGATGGATGATGAATAACATTACGCGTGAACAGATTAAAAAACTTGATTCATTAACATGGTAATTGAACCAAGATGGATGCCATATCAGAGATGGAATGTCGGTTTCGGAGAGCCGATGGAGTTGAATATAGCAACGGAAAAATCGACGTGTCAAAGTAGCATTGTTTTGGAGTAGCTGCATTGACGCTGGACCTAATTTCTGTGCTGCGTCAATGTAATCGGCACCGTTCGTTTATCTAATACAAGCTCGAGAGACCCCAGACCAGGCGAGCGTGAATATGTACGTGGTGTTCTCGCCTGTTTCTACACGCGAACGTAGTATTCATTGATAGGGAGCAGTGGCGTCTCTTTAATATTTCTGCGAAGGGGTTTAATCCATGTTATTTTGTGGAAAATCAAGATTTGTCATAAGGGTTTTTTTTCTTTTTATCTACGAGGAGTACGCAGAGAACTTTTGGTGCATGAATTTTGAAACACCCTGTATAGGGTGTTCCGTTTGAAAAAAAATAGTTATCCAATATTTTGCGTATGTTGACACCCTGTATATCACTATGAATAAAAGAGTACCAACGCCGATGTGTATTATTGTTTATGATGTGGAAAATTGTCTAGTGTATAAATAATGACGCTATCTTTGCTAGGAACGCTTCTCCAATGTTTTCAATGTGTACATGTTTTTGCCACAAATTTGTCCATAACTAACCAACCGTTCATAATAGACCCATACTATCATATACTATTTTTATCAGCTTCTCAAGAGGGTTAAAAATAAAGTAAAAAATATAGGGTGTTCCATTTAAAAAAACATAACTTTGTTCTGTTATGTATATTGGGACACCCTGTAAAAAAACATACATATTTTTAATATACGTAGAATAAGTGTGGGTACCAGTTCAAGAAAACTAGAAGTCGATATCTCAAATAGCAAATAAGTTATGGGGCTTTTACAGATCGCTGGGTCACCCGGTATATATATATATATATATATATATATATAGTACATTTTTTTATCGTGGGTCATAGGATTTTACATGCTAAAAATTATACCTTTTGTTAATGTATATTTTATCATAAAATTTTGAAGGAAATTACTAAATAAATTATTTTTCTACATGATGCGCTGCATTAGAATAACTTAAACATGCTTCATTCCATTAAAAATGAAATTATTTAATATAAATAACTGAGCAAAAATAATCAAGGTACCTTGAATTTATGAAATGTCAGATTGATTAATGAGGCAAGTAATCAAACGGATTTATACCAGAAAATGTCTGTTTATACTGTTAAAAGACGGGTGGAATTTGTAACGTCAATTATAAGAGGTTTGTCCAGCAGGGAAATAGTTGTATTTTTCTACAAGAAGTCAGGGAATTTTTATTTTAGGGAAATAGTTGATTACTTTTCTGCAGCGTATCCCGATCGTCCGATTCTGAGCAAAAGTACTTTTTAATGGAATAAAACATGTTTTAATTATTCTAATTAAGCGCATCGTGTAGAAAAATAATTGATTTATTTTACTAACTAAAATTTGCTTCAAAATTATATGATAAAATATACATTAACACAAGGTATAATTTTTAGCGTGTAAAATCCTATGGGCCACGATAAAAAAAATATACGGTATATATATATATACATATATAGTATATATATATATATATATATATATATATATATATATTATATATATATAATATCCAGAAAGGGAGTAACGCCATTAAATTTATAATATGTAGAAATTGAATAACGGGTATTACGGCGGAGGGCTTAGTGGAGAAAGTAGAAACTCTTTTTTCACGTGTAATATTTCGCAATTGGTTTTATTGCTTCATCAGACACAACTAAAATGAAGAGTAGAATAAACAATTTGACAATGATTGTGAAGTTAACATTCTATGAATTAAATGAATTTACCAATTTTGGTTTGAAATTTACATTCTATAAAAATAATATAAAATAGTATATAAAAACTTACGAATTGAGTGATTAGGGTGTAACTAGCTAGACATGCCTTACAGATTAACATGGTAACATCAACGGTGGTGGACAATTACCAACATGGTACATGGTGCAGCAACACACGGTGAAAACATATTAAAATCGGGGAACATGAGGACCATCGTCCATCTCCCGAGCGGTTAAAAAAATATATTACTTGTAATGATCAATTTATAAAACTGTTTGTAATAAACATTTTTGAATAACTTGTGTATGTAATAAGATTAAAAATTAAAAATTAACGTTAAGTTGTTCGTTAATTGCGTGTTGAAAACAAAATGGAAACGATGAGAAAGGTAAAATTGCAAAAAAAAAGATTGATTAGGAAAACGAAAACGGGAACGACGAATCGGTGTTATCACGTGGGTTTTGGTCGGGAAAGAACAGCGGTAAGTCACGAGCGTGGCTGTCAACATTTAAAAACTGGCGCGATGTTAGGTTACCGAGTGAGCCGGGGAGAATTGTATGTGAGGTTGCCTAGATGTACGAGCGTGAGGTATATGTTATAGACGTTCGTAATTTCCAAAATGGTTAAGATTGAGTAACCACTTTATTTACTCTTCCGGACAGGCAACAGGGATGATGAAGGCCACGTAAGTAACATTTGGTTTATATGGGGTTTTGTTTTGTTAAGCGTAGAAATTGGTATCTCAACGGGTAATATTTACAGTCAATTTTAGGGAATGTCTGAAGTGATAAAAAACTAAGGGGTTATGTTGTGTGTTGTTAGGTTCGGGGAAATACTACCGGAACTACCACCTACATTTAATAAATTGGCGTAAATGCTGCTGAGGCCGGATACATCAGTTCTTGCGTTCATTGTATTAGGAGTAATGAAAATGTAAGCCATTTCAAGAAAAAGCCTATTATGTGAATTGGGGTCGGAGTCTAAAATTTTAATTCTATCATAGTCCATGCGGTGGTCGTGCGTGTTGGAATGTTCGGCAAGAGCGCAGGAATGTTTCCCTAAACGGGAGTCGCTCCTGTGTTGAATAACGCGATTTTTTAGCCATTGTGATGTTTGGCCAATGTAACAACGATCACAATCTGCACATGGAATACAGTAAATTAAACATTTAAAAAAAAGAAGACTTAAAAATTGCACCATATAGTATTAAATCAGTCAACAACCTTTTTTCACAACTAAAATCAAAAACCGATAACAAATTTAAATCATGCTCCACTCGGCTCGTTCCGCAAACATCGTAATTAATAGCCATCATTATATGCTCGTTGTACAATATACAATTTTACATCCGCCAGTAATGATTGTTTCCTGAAAGAAACTTTTTCTAATATGAGATAATTGAAATTCATACTTGTGAACATTATCCTCCAATTGGTTAAATCAGATAAGTGATAAGAAATAAAACGTGCAGGTGGTTTTTATCTATTTTATCAGGTAATTACCTCTTTTAAGAAATAATTATTTTCATGGTCCTGATTTTATATACTGTGAAAATGTGAGAGAAACCACGTGTGTTTTATTATTCTTACGTAAAGATAATTAGTTTTAATAAAATATACAGCAAATAAAGCAAAAAAATCTCTGAAAAAATATGTCCGCACGTAATGTTTCCCGGAACACAGTCTGCCGCTTAATATTTTCGTCGGGTGCTGTAGGAATTTACATCCAAGAAAATGAGAATAAAAAGAAGCGCTTTAAGCTATTTTTAATATGTTTTCTTGTTGCACCCCATCCTCTCCACTTTGGGAGAAAACGTGTCCGTCATTCTTTAGCCTCGTAATTTCGAACTTCCAATCCCTACAATAGCGTTCTTATGAATCATAACATCGAGTTGCCTTCAGTTTTTCTTTCCCAAACCTGTGCTGAATAAAAATGTTCCAATATTTTACAGCAAATACATGCAAAGTAGAAAAGAAATATCAATGATTATCCTACTCGTGTGGAATACTATGTCTCCATACAAATTCGTAAGGTTCGTGCTTTTTTACAGAAATTGCAAAATTTTATCTTCAAGAATTAATTCAACACACACAGTGCAGTATTTTATTTAAAGTAAATTACATTTATTATGAACATTGTAGAACAATATTATTGACAACCGTCCGAATTGAAATAAATTGTAATTTACAACGAAATCCCCCACTTGTTGATGCATTTAATAATTTGAATATAAAGCCTTTGATATTTATTTTTGCAGAAATACGAGTAAGTTGAATATTTAAAAAAAATCTTTCTTCTTTATTCAATTTAAGATACATTTTGTATTAATTAATTTGGAGGAACTAATAAGGAAATTAAATAAAGATGAAAAGTATCCTGATCATAATATTTTAAATCTGTTCGTAACCCTTCTATTAAGTCCTCCTAAGATAATTTAAATTAAAATTCATTTATTGATCAGAAATAAATTAAAATTCGAGTATCATTGTAATATAATTCTGTTTTAATTGACTCAGTTGGAATTGCACTGTTTCAAAACGCGGTACTATGGATAGTAGAATTCATTTGCTACTGTGGATATTTCTAGAGCAAGTTCTTAAGCTTTCCAATAGCAATGGTTGTAAAATTCGCTTAACCCATTCAATTCCGTGGTTTGACATTAAAGGTTTGTTTGTTGCAAAGTGGGAACGAAATAAAAGGTACATACATTTAATTTCGCTATAAAAGTGAGTACAAACAGTTTATCACAGTCGTTTATTATTACTTTTTACCTTTAAAGTAAACTGGAATAAAAATTTAGTTGATCAAGTTACTTGAGGCATGACAGTTCTTTTAAATTTAAATAAAATATGAATTAGGTATTATTAAATTGTACTGATATTATCAGTCGCTTTCGTGAAATGTACGTTTCCGCGCTTTTAGAGAAATTCTATATATTTTACTAAAGCCGCGCTCTCACAAATCAAATTTAATTGATCGATTATAGTTGAGTCAATTAAACTTGATTTGTGAGAACGCGCTTTAACATTAGTATATCAGCCGTACTGATGAGGAATATATCTCTTATGCATCTGTAGAAGGTTATTCATTTGATTATTATTTTCGTTTTTAATTAGGAAACCTTGTGCCATTTCAATAGCGAATCCTAGGCGAGAAGTGTGTCAGCCTAATGTTTTGTTCCTTAATATATATGAGTCAATGTTAACTTTAGTTTTAGTGCTAAGTAAATGTATATATGTATATATGCCTAATATTAAGTATTTACTGCATGATGGCCAATGATAATTAATACCAAGGCCAGGCGTAAGCCAATTAAAAAAATAACGAAAACGAATTGTCATTCATAAATTATTTATTGCTTGATTCAATGTTCGTTTTGTTATTAGTTAGGATTGTATTTGTTGTAATAGTTATAGTCTTTTGTGTAGTCCTATATAGACCAAAAATTACAGATTTACGAGAAAATGTTGTTTTAAATTGTATTAGTAAAGAAATGATTTTTTTTTCTTTCTGAACTCACTTTCACACGATAATGGACATTTTAATTGCATTAGTGATTTTAATTGATAAAAAATAGCAGACGGTTAAAAGCAAATAAAACACAAATTCAATTATAAGCGTTCCATTTAATGGAGAAGAATGTGTTTACAGAAAGATTCGTTTCGTTGCTCGTGGATTCGCTAAAGGGTCGTATTTTTTTACCACGGTCGGTTCAATTGAAATTTCAGAAATTTTATATATGCGATAATTTCACCAATAATACAGAAAAACGATAATTAATAGGGTAGCTTGAAATTACAGCAATGTTTGCATTGTCGAAATCGATAACAGAGAAACGGTAATTAGGTGAGTAGCTTTTAATAGTATATTACGTAACAAGAGTTGTAAATAGCAAATTACGCGCAAGTGAAAAAATTGCGTACGAGCCGCGTAGCGGCGAGTAACGCAATTTCACGAGCGCGTAATTGCTTTACAACTCGCGTTATGTAGTATACTTTATCTACGACCACTCTCACCTTAATTTATATAAGAGAATGTGCGGAATAGCGAAGTGACAGCTTCGGGGTGCGTGATGTGACGTTTAACAATCGCGAACTACTATATTTAATAAAAACGAACAAACGCGCAACTCTCAACCAATCAAAAGTTCGTAAACGAAACTCACTAGTACCTTTAATTTACAAGCGGGCTCTAACATACGTGGGTGTTTTGGTGTATTTACGCAGTACGCGCATTGTACGATAATGGGCATTTACAGTAGTGGTCGTAGATAAAATTATAAAAACATGATGTTCATGACATTACGTCACTGTCATTAAGTTCTAATTTTTACAATTACTCTTGTAGCAAACGAAACTATTCAGCTTGTAATAAACCATAACTTTTCCTGATCCTTATTATTATTTCATTCGATAAATTATCTACCCAAATATACCGCGAGATTGGATCAATTATCAAAAAAACATTTTTTTCGTATCTGTTACCTTTTAGTAATTCATCTCGATATAACATTTGTTGTCGACTGGTTATTAACCTCGAGCTAACGTTCTCGGTTAATAATCAGACAACAAATGTTATTGTCTCGTTAAATTACTAGGTACCAAGGTACTCAAAAAACGTTTTTTTTATAATTAACCTCGATCTAGGTATATTACTACCGATAAATTATGCATAAAAATGTGTATTTAAAACGGCGCACAGTGTTTCAAAAATCGCTAAACCTGGCTAAAATAGGAAAAAAAAGAAAAAAAAATCAGTTGTCGCGTTCAGTATATTTTTTTAAAAGGTCCAAAGCAAGTTGTAGTAATATTTGTATGAAATCCAATTGTATTACGAAGATAAGTGAGTTCAAAGGTACACGGGAGACGAAGTATTTCTTTACTACCTAGTTATAACCTTCAAAGTGATATAACTGATTTTGCTTTGAAACAATTTTTTATCAGTAGTAATATAACAAGAGGGTAGGAATAAATTGAAAATAATTTGACAGATTTTTCTAAAGCTTGTTGCCAGGCAATAATCACGAGAGCATGAAGTGCTCGGGTGATTATTGCCATATGGCAACAAGATTGAGAGAAAACTGTCAAATTATTTTTTAATTTATGGAACCCTTGAGTTGTATTTGATTTGATTATTTTTTGATCAATCATAAATTTCTGCGATCGGAATCGCATCGAATCTATTTATTTCACATATGCTGTTTGTGTAAACTACAAACGTCAAAATGGAACTAAACACGACGCGAAAAAGTACTTAGCTTATATCGTCCTAAGCACTGAGGGCGACGTCGATATCTAGGATCTTGAATCCACTAGCAGCGGCTTACTTAGATCGCTCAGTATAAAATTTCTGGAAGTGATGGGGTTGGGACCAATGGGCCAGCAGAATCGTTATTTTCTGGGCGCACACACGGCGAGAGAATACGGCGAGTCGTGAAATCGGCGTTGTTTATTTTTCTCGATGCTCCGCGGGCTCGTTGATTTTTCTCGTCGTCTTGATTTTTTTAATTGCAGTAGACCACGGAACGGCTGAACAATAGTTGTCAATCAGTTATCAATCAAACATATCTACATGAGATTCTTTCCGGAAAGAATCTCAAGTGATTCTTCTCAGTAAAATAATGCTGTGGTTGGCTGAAACGCTCACACATGACTGAAATTGAGAGTTTCTATTGGTTTTTGGAATCTTCAAAAAATAATAATTACAATCCAACTCATTATATATCCTCCAATCAAATAACTCTATTTTGACTATTTTTAAACCAATCAAAACTGCTAATAGCGTCAAGAAAATATGCTTCCTTTTCTTTTCAATTTTTTTCATTATGCTCATTTTTCATTGGTTTAGAATGTTTTTGGTTCTTGCTAAGGATACCGGTCCCACAGTCCCTATTGATATTAAACTCACCTTAGGATTATTGAGGGGTGAGGCCGGGGCCGAAACTCCGTTTTGTGGATTTTCGTTATCACGAAGCATGAAGTAGGTACGGATCCCAAACTACACAGTATTTGCAGTATTTGTAATATCTGTAAACTGAATATCAGTCCTCGTTCAGACTCCCTTAAATGCCATGGTAAATGTGGTAAATGGTTTCATGCAAATTGTTTAAATTACACTATTGATTTAATCGAATACTATATTAACGAAGGTAAAAAACGCGATGGTGACCATTGGAGTTGTCATGTCTGTTTACCTAATGATCCTTCGGCAAAACCAAGAGAGCTTGGCACATCCTCGACTATTACTGACACTATTAAAAGTGTTCTTAAAAAGGAACTGGCTACACTTTTTAAAGTAGAATTTCAAGCAGCAATGCAGGGCATATTTAGTGAAATCGGTGAAATGAAAGAACGTATCTCTAAGCTCGAGAATACATCTGCAGTTGGTACATCTAATATTTTGATGGAGGCTAATTTAGTGGCCGAAATGGAAGATCGGCAGCAACGTGCTGCAAATATCATGGTGTATAACATTCCTGAATCGTCCGGATCAACCGATGAGAGAATTGAGAAGGATCTAATTGAAATTAAATCCATCTTAAATTTAGGCAACGATAATTTCCGTCCGTTAAAAGCGATTCGCGTTGGAAAATCAACCGGCAAAACTAGACCAATCAAGCTTTCATTTCAATCTCGTGAGTCTGCCATCAATATTTTTAAAGCAGCCAAAGCAGTCGATACAGGAAAAGTTCGATTTTCTAGTGATAGAACAAAGCTGCAACGAGAACACCTGGCATCTTTAAAAGAATAGTTAGATATACGCAGAGTCAACGGTGAACGGGACCTAACCATCAAATATTTTAAAGGGTTTCCGTCAATAGTTTCATCGAATAAAAATACTAATTCAAAAAACTGAAGATTTATTTTCAGAACGTTGGCGGCATTCGCTCTAAACTTTATAATTTTAATCTAAGTGTTAATTTAACTAATTATGATATTATAATAATTGTTGAAACGTGGTTAGATTCAACTGTATCTGATAGCGAGCTAGGTCTTCGTGATTTTACTATATATAGGTGCGACCGTTTTGATAAAACCAAGTCACGGGGCGGAGGTGTCATGATAGCTGTTCGCTCATATCTAAGCAGCAGTATTGTGAATGTACATTCTAACCTTGAAGAATTATATGTTATAGTAAGTAATAATCTAATTATCTCCTCTGTTTATATTCCGCCTCAATCATGCTCGTCATAGATTATTGTTCTTCTATTAATTATGTTTGCAATTTATATCCTAATTTTAAATTCCTTTTCTGCGGTGATTTTAATATGCCGCATGCCTCGTGGAGTTCGGACTCTAAAAGCATTTTATCAACCGGTAATAATTGTATTAACGCTCAAATTGTAACTGAATCTCTGGAATTTCACAACTTACGTCAAATGAATGTTATTCCTAATAACCGTGGCGTGTTTCTAGATTTAGTGCTTTCTTTCCAGATTTTCCGTATCGCTGTCTGATGACCCTTTATTTAATGACAGTTTACATCATGTTTCGTATGACTTTTATGTTAATACTAGGGATGTCGTCGAGTCCCTTGATTATAGGGACATTATATATGATTTTAAAGCGGCTGATTATTCGAAAATTACTTTGTTTTTATCCAGTATCTCATGGAAGGATTATCTTAATGATAGTGATGTTAATGTTTGCGCAGATAAATTGCTTGCTGTTTGCATGTATACGATACAGGAGTATGTTCCTCGTAAAGTCGTGAAGTCATCCAGTTATCCTAAATGGTTCAATTCGTCATTGATAAACTTAATTAAACTTTACAAAAGTAGTGGTAAATATGAATTCTATGAACAATTTAAACTACTTCGCGCTCAATGTAATACTCTTGGCGACCAGCTCTATTTAAATTATATTGCTCAAATAGAATCAAACATTTCTACCAATACCAGATCGTTTTGGAGTTATGTGAATGAGACCAGAAAAACATCGGGTTTTCCTAAGTGTATGCACCTTAAAGACAAATCTTGCTGTTCTGGTGATAGCTGTGCTAACTTATTTGCAGAACACTTCTCTAATGTTTATGTTAGTAATGATAATTCAAATAATGTAGGTTCAGATTTTGCGGTTAATACTGACTTGGTCAATTTGTGTAATTTTGAAATTAACATTGCTGACATTTTTGATGCAATATGCTCCTTGTCTGATTCATGCAATCCAGGTCCCGATGGTATACCTGATTTTTTCGTGAAACAATGTATATTTTCTCTGACTACTCCGTTATACCTAATTTTTAATTTATCTCTCAAATCATGTTTGTTCCCTACGACTTGGAAGAAAAGTTTTGTCAAGCCGATATTCAAAAGTGGCTGTAGGAGTAATATTGAAGATTATAGGGGGATTTCAATTCAATCTGTTTTTCCTAAAATATTTGATAAACTTATTGCCAGTCAGTTAATGTTCGCCTGCAAAAATATTATCTGCAATGAGCAACACGGCTTTTGTGATGGGAGATCGACTGTATCCAACTTACTAGTTTATCAATCTTATATCATTAATGCATTAGAGAAAAATTGTCAAGTGGATGCAATCTACACCGATTTCTCAAAAGCATTCGATCGTGTTTCTCATTCGAAATTAGTGTATAAATTACATTCTATGGGATTTGGGGACTCTATAACTAAGTGGATTCTCAGCTATTTGTCTGATAGACAGCAGTGTGTCAAAATTAATAATTTTGTCTCTAAGCCTATCCCCGTAACATCAGGGGTACCGCAGGGGTCTCACTGTGGTCCAATATTGTTCCTACTTTTCATTAACGATCTTGGTGCTTATGTTAAACACTGTAATTTTTTACTTTTTGCGGACGATCTCAAAATCTTTCAAATGATTAATACTCCTTCTGATGCAGCTCACCTACAAGATGATTTAGATAATATATATAATTGGTGCTTAGACAATAACTTGCATTTCAATATTAGTAAATGCTTGTCGATATCTTTTAGAAGGGGCCGTGCTGTTGAAAATAATTACTCAATAAATGGTCAAATGTTACCAACTGTAAAACAGGTTAAAGACCTTGGTGTTTTATTCGACAGTTCCTTCTCCTTCTCTAAACATATTGACAGCATTTGTTAAGGCTTTCCAAACGCTTGGTTTTGTTAATAGATTTTCAAGAAATTTTTCACTGGATACACAGAAAACTTTATTTACCTCTTTAGTACGTCCTCAACTTGAATATGCTTCTTGTATTTGGTCTCCGTCTTATCATAATAAAATTAATCAAATTGAGCGAGTTCAAAATAAATTTTTGATGACTATTTCTTTTAAAAGTGGTATCAATAGAGTTGACTATAGTCGTAGTAGTATGCTATTATCTCTTAATCTAATTTCCTTACGAGAAAGACGAATACATGCGGATTTATGTATTCTATATAAGTTAGTCAACGGGCAAATTAATTGCAGTGAGTTACTTGCATGTTTGAATTTTGTTATTCCCTTCAAAACAAGAAGTGGCAATGTTTTCCGCGAAATTTTTTATAAGTCTAATTTTGCAAGAAATTCGGCAATTTGTAGAATACTGTGTAATCGTGTCTCTTCGTCTCCTCATTTTATGTTATATTGCGCATCGTATATTAAATTTAAATATCACCTCAAGTTTATTGACTTATGTGCTCTTACCAATATATAGCGGTTTTAGTTACTAGTAATGAGATTTAGTTTATTTATTAAGTTTCTGTAATCGTAATTGTTAATATTATTTTAAAGTTTTTATATTTCACATTGATGCTTTTATTTATTTCGTTGTTTATTAATTTATATTTATCTGTTTGTTATTTTATACTTTATTGTAAAAAGGTTGAATCCGTAAATAAAGTTATTATTATTAAAAAAAAAAAATCAGATCGCTGATCGCCTTTCTGGCTCGAAACATGATCAACGGGCAAAATTTCTAGTTGCCCTTTGGTCATATCCGCCACCGAACATACTCTTATAACACACAATATGCACGCAATTCGCCTAGCATTTTTTGACGTTTATTGTGTATTGACATGGTTGCTACAGAAACGACCGACCGACCTACCGACGCTATCGTTGTAAAGCATGAGTAATTCTCTGAATTGTCTAGCCAAATACAATTCGTGGTCGGACTCTTTTGGTATTTTTTGTCAGAGAGATTAATTCGTAGCTTTTGCCTTTAAAAAATCTCTTCATATTCTCTGTAGCCATACATCGTGCAATTAATGTTATATAGTATTCAACACTGATATAATTATACAGCTTTTATCGGCCAAGAATGAGAATCCTTTATAAATGTTAAGTAACCTATATTCGTTACTGCATTTCACGTTAAACTTATCAAACACGCAACTGGATTTGTTCAATTGATGAAAAATGGAACATATCACAAAGAAATTAAATCAGTGTTGTGGTGTCTATGATAGAAGAAACATTTGAAATCGGAGAAACACAGGCTCTCAAGCTTAACGCAGTGCAAGCTCGTATATGCTAGTTTTTCTTTGTAAAGAACAAATTTGCCAACTTTCAAAGATTTGGATATAGCTGCAGCGGAGGGCGCGTGGAGTATCACACGGTACAAAAAAATCACAGTTTTCACTCAAATGACTGTGCTTCTGATTTAATTCAAGCATATTTTGAACAAAAATTTACATGTGCTCGTACAAAACCTTAGGCTATTGTTGCACATGTGCTGGCACCTATGGCGACGGATGAATTGAAATTTGATCCATTATTTTTTGCCACACGAAGGCGTGAAAGTCAAGAATTTAGAGTTTCGAGAGTACTCAGATGAAACATCGAATATAATTGTCGATTATTAAATTTAATAAAACGAAATATAGCCTAAATGTTTGAATATTCAACCTGTAACTCTGCAAACCAAAATTAAGTCTTACCAAAAGTATAAACATATAACTTATTGAAACAACTACTTCCCTGTCTAGTGCCACGCCGGATATTGAGTGATACAAAAGAAATTTGCATGTTATTACTAGTACTACTAGCCAAATAACATTGGTACAAGATCGATCATTTCTACCCACAGGACTAACTTGAAAATTATACTAATTTGAAATTCAATTTTTGTGATTGTTTCAATAAGTTATTTGTTTATAGTCTTAGTAAGACTTAATTTTGCTTTGCAGAGTTACGAACAGGTTGAATATTCAACCATTCAGGCAATATTTCGTTTTATTAAATTTATTAATTGCTTCTGCAAGAAGTGACGTTGCCTCTAATTTATTTGTCGATTACACAGCCCCACAAAAAAAAAGTGTTTGGACTTGTGGGTCGGACATATGTATTCCCATGTATTTTTCGACGCTGAATCCGACACCGAGCCAAGAAATGGCCATCCACGTCTGGAATTTACCCCAGGGGCCAAAAATGGCCTCTGTAGGGCCTGAAAGATGGATTCCGGGATATGGCGAGGTCGAAGGTGCATTCTAAAGCCAAACCCGGATTTGTGGTCGAAAAGTTTATAGCAAACTGAAATTCCCCGTTTGGGACCGGAAAAATGACCCCTTAGAGGCGGGAAAATCATGTTTCAGACGCCACAAAAAAAAGTGTTCGGACTTGTGGGTCGAACATATGTATTCCCATGTATTTTTCGATGCTGAATCCGATCCTGAGCTCAGAAATTGCCCTCCACGTCTGTAATTGGCCCGGGGGCCAATAATGGCCCCTCTATGGGACCTGAAAGATGAATTCAGGCATGAGGCGAGGCCATTTTTGGCCCTGGGGTGGTCAATTCCGGATGAGGAGGGCCATTTCTGAGCTCCGAACACTTTTTTTTGTGGCGTCCGAAACACGATTTTCTGGCCCCTAAAGGGTCATTTTCCCGGTCCCAAATGGGGAATTTCAGTTGGCCATAAACTTTTCGATCACAAATCCGGGATTGGCTTTAGAATGCACCTTCGACCTCGCCTCATCCCAGAATCCATCTTTCAGGCCCTACAGCGTCGAAAAATTCATGGGAATACATTTGTCCGACCCACAAGCCTGAACACTTTTTTTTGTGGGATTGTATTATTATCTAGCAATGATTTAAATAAGAAAATTGTAACATTTTGTGGCGACAATTCGACCTGAAATTTTGGAGAAAAGAATAGAACAGGTAATAGTAACAATGTTTACGTCAAATTGAATCTATAACTCGGACGACATCTCATTGAGATTGTATGTAGAGCCCACATAGTACACAACGCGATTAAAACAGCCGCAGATCGTCTTCCTGTTGACTTTGAATGCATCATTCTGAAAATTGATTCATTTTTCTACATCTACAGCGTTCAAGTAGAAGCTCTGAAAGGATTCTGAGATTCCACCGACACATACTATTGACAAATGCTGCGTTACAGTAAAACAAGGTGGCTTGCGTTGGTGCCGGCACTTGAGAGAGTTTTGAAAATGTTCCAGGCTTTCAAAAACTATTTTCTGAGCATAAATGCCCTAATATTTTAAAACTAATATTTTAAAACCACTTTTCGAAGATCCCAGAATTATGGTAAAATTTTATGCTTCGAGAGATACAACGTGTCTGTGATAGAGTCTGCGAAACAAATTAATCATCTATGATATAACCTGGCACTTAAGAGCCCTGGGTAGCGACAAAGAAATATAAATGTAAACAAACCAACCCCTTGTTCTTGTATCTAACCCGCGAAACCCCTAGAAGAGTACATGTTGTATGATATATGTGATATTAATGTAGCGAGACAATGATGTGGTCGTCTAGAGTGGACCACCTACTTGAATAAAATATTGGCGCTCAGCACTATTATACTTATTTGACTTGACTGACTATAAGAATCTTGTGTATAATTGTAAAAAAAGGACCGTTTTATTTGAAGTGACGACTGATTTGGGTATATTAATTTATGGAAAATCTCAGCTCCAAGCGCGCTTGTTCATATTGTTTCCGTAGTGTTGATTTCAGAAAAATTCACTGTTCTGGTTAAAACTTCTTGTTTTCAAAATTGACGTATAAGATATTACTATTCTTTTTTCAACAAAACATAAAACAAAATGCAATACTTTTCGCAATCTACATCAATGAATTACAGAAACTACACAAATTATGTATTGAAACTACTTTCCTGGTAAATACCACCAAATATTGAATGGTATAATATCGGGTGTGTATAAATCGGCGGATAATCTACACGTGGCAATATTCTTCCTAAAATTCTGAACGGAAAATGTCGATGCAAAAATGTTGTATCATGCCTCATGGGCCATCAGGAACCATTTAAAAGAAATGTACATTTGGCAACGTAGCATTCACGAGCTGCCCTATTAATGAATGATTATGTAGGTTGGGACAGAGTAAAAGAGTAATAATGATAGAGCGGGGTTTATTTACAGATGTATACGCAAGGTAAAACATTTTGACACGCGCGAACTAATACAAACTGATAATAACGAGGAAAGCAGAATTGACATAAAATTGGAACTAGCAAGTTTGAATGAATTCCTTGTGTCAAAAGTGAAATAAGCGGGTGACGACATTGTCGGTTCTATATTTTATGAAAATAAGCAAATTGGATGTTCAAAATTGAGGACCTCGTGAAGGCTCAGGAAAAAAACAATTAAGAATTAAGATATAATGCTCAGAATTTCTGGAAGAATATCGTCACGTGTAGATTATCCGCCAATTTATACACACCCGATATATACATTCCGCGAAGCAAACAAAAACACTAGGTTGGATGTATAAAATTAAAATTAAAATTAAAATTAAAATTAAAATTAAAATTAAAATTAAAATTAAAATTAAAATTAAAATTAAAATTAAAATTAAAATTAAAATTAAAATTAAAATTAAAATTAAAATTAAAATTAAAATTAAAATTAAAATTAAAATTAAAATTAAAATTAAAATTAAAATTAAAATTAAAATTAAAATTAAAATTAAAATTAAAATTAAAATTAAAATTAAAATTAAAATTAAAATTAAAATTAAAATTAAAATTAAAATTAAAATTAAAATTAAAATTAAAATTAAAATTAAAATTAAAATTAAAATTAAAATTAAAATTAAAATTAAAATTAAAATTAAAATTAAAATTAAAATTAAAATTAAAATTAAAATTAAAATTAAAATTAAAATTAAAATTAAAATTAAAATTAAAATTAAAATTAAAATTAAAATTAAAATTAAAATTAAAATTAAAATTAAAATTAAAATTAAAATTAAAATTAAAATTAAAATTAAAATTAAAATTAAAATTAAAATTAAAATTAAAATTAAAATTAAAATTAAAATTAAAATTAAAATTAAAATTAAAATTAAAATTAAAATTAAAATTAAAATTAAAATTAAAATTAAAATTAAAATTAAAATTAAAATTAAAATTAAAATTAAACAGGGTTAACAAAATATTATCATAGTTCGCGTTCAGTGAATCAAAGCGCGAATTAGCGTGTTTAATAACTATTAAACAAATCCATTATTTGATTCTTACAATGTTTTAAAATTTAATTTCAAATATATTATGGAAATAAATTTTATTAATGTGTAATGTAAAAAAAAAGAGAAATCTTTGAAATGGGTTCTACGGATACTTCAGTAAAAAAAAAATTGAAAAAATGGTCACCATCACATTCCATTCTCGTAGTTGGTAAAAGAGAAAGTAAAATAGGTCCCCCGAGACGAATTCACCATATTTAAAAATGTCTGTAGGGCAATGGGTCTGTCTGTCCGTCTGTGGGCTCTGTATCTCAAAAAGTATTACATAATTTAAAATTTTTAGAGAGAGAGAGTGACCCGAAATATTGCTTAGCAGTTATAATTAATATTGACAAAAACGGACTATTGAAATCAGTTTTACATGTGTAATGACAAATTCATAGATGCCACGGAAGTTCCAGACGAGGGAAATATCTTTGCCGGAATGTGTTAAAAAGTCTTAATTATTTGATGACCAATGTTTCAACAAGTGTAATTTTAAGGTAAATGTACTAGTAATACATGTAGTTGTAGTTACAATAACAAATTATGGAATTCAAAATGTCATTGAAGTTCATCTTGCAACAACAAATCATTTCGCCTTAACTGCACATGATTTATGGTTAAACGTCTGTTTTTTTTTATTACTTTAAAAAATATGTATATAGCTTTATTTAGTCTATTCAGTGACGTACTTTGATTTTCAACAGCTATCCAATTTTTAGAGGTATTAACTAACTCTGAATGATACACTATAAGTATCCCTTGCCACCCCCACTTAGAAAAAAATGCTAGGTTATACCGCGATCACCCCGTCTCCTCCAAAATTTTCGGATATTTATCTCATTCTTAAGATTTGGGAGGGTAAGGGGAAGAAACAGACAGCACTTGGCGGCTCAAGGGTCGAACACTAGTTTTGTGGTAAACAGTAATTAATCTTTCTGCCGGGCGTTCCGCACGTGGAGATACATCTGGTTCCTTGAGTAAACACATTTGAAAAACCCCAGTTTTTTCATGCTTATTACCTGAATATTTTATACAATTTCTAGCATACATTTATATTCACATGACAATAAATAATAAATAATAATAAATCTAACCGTAATAAAGGATTATGAGAGGTGAAGTCTGAAAAATAAAGCAAAAAACAGAAAACACGGTTATAATCTTTTGCGCATACAATTAAATAATTTCAACATATCAATTCTTTCATGATCCTTTATTACAATTAAACAGTAGCAGACAATATCTAAAGTTATGCTAATATAACTCATTCGGAAACATACACAACTACCTGCAATAATTAGGTAACTCATAATATGAAACTTAAAATAGATACAGTTAAAATTCACTTAAAAGGAAATTTGATTACATCAAATGGAATCCAAAAATTATGGTTTTTCCAAATCACGGCTTTATTGACCGAGATTTAATTCGTAGATATTTCTCGACGACACCCTTCATAAAAGTTGCTTTCTTAATTTTTGATTATTTCTGTTTTCTAAACGCGTTCGCATTTACGTACAGGTTGTTTCAACCGAAACTTAAAGTTGTAACTGTCTTAAAATACAAAAAAATAATATTGTCGCAAATTCTTTCTCTTTTTTCAAATAAGTGATGTTTGGAAACTACACTCGTGCCGTTGTAATCGTGTAGTTTCCAAACATAATTTATTTCTCAAAATCGAATGAATTTGTATTTCGCCACCAATTGTTAATACACTTGTTGTATTACTACTGATGATTAAGTATGTAAACTGCACTAATGAATTGACCCAAAGAGTAATGACTGTCAGTATTTTCTAATAAGTTAAATATGCAACAATATGAGATTAGTTAATGGTTATTTATGCAATAAGTGAGTAAAGAAATACTGTTTCCACAAGTGCGAGCCAAAGGCGAGTGTGGTAATTCCTACTAGTGTAAAAAATGATTTACACACAATCCCAATATCCGGTTGAAATTCGTCAATTCGTGATTTTATGATAAAATTTAAAATAATCTATGTACAGAAAGCGTCAATAGGGTTAGATTTTCTACGGGTGCTTCAAATATTTTTTTTCAAATTAAAGTTACTTTAAAACAATGTCAGTTTTATTAGTACTGTTATTATGGTTTCGTTTAATTAGTTTTAACCGGATTTTGGTATGATGGCCTACTTTTATTTCGTCGAATTCCTTTTGAGTTTTAAAGGGAGGGTCTGAAGCAGGTACCTATTTGGGGTGAAGAATGCAGCTTTTGCTAAAATTATGCATTTAGATGCCTTATGGTAGCCACATGTTTGCATGATTCACCCCGAGTTTTCTACCTGTTTTCGACCATCCCTTTAAATTTTAAAAGGAATTCGTTGGAATGAATGCAACATCTCAACATCCGGTCCAAACGAACATTCATTAAATAAACTTAATTCACATTTATTTCATATTACACGTATTTTCAAGTTACAAATTGCAATTAACACATAAAAGCATTAACACATTTAAGGTGAAATGAGAACGGATGAAAGGAACATTAGATACATATTTGGGGCTTATTTTATATCCATTTTATGAACTTAATTTCATTAAAAAAATTACTGAAATAAGGAGGAAGTGTAAATCGGGAATGAGCAAATATTATTTCAATCGATTAAATGTCGTAGCAAATAAAATAATTTATGAATTATATACATATATCAAAATCTTTGTTTTAAATAACTTTCATGACTATTTTCTGACTCTACATATAGTTTCAACAAATCGCATTGCTATATTTTTTTAATTATGAACAAGATCAAAAAACAATTCAAATAAAAGTTGTTCGATATTTAAAAGAACACCTACTAGTGAGGACAATAAATAGCTTTTAGCATGCATTGTTTTGTTGCTATGGTATGAAACATTTTTTTTAATGGAAAACCACCAAGTTTTTTTTTACTTTTTGGGTAGTGTCGCATAAGAACATTTCGAGGAAATTCGACTTGAAAATTAACGGTCGGTAGCGCATAATGACTTTATTATTATTTTATTTACCGAATCTAAAATTGATTTTTATAAAAGTTCTTTGATATGTTATAATATAACAAGCTATGAAGTTGGATATTCGTTGTCACTTATTATTTTGTTGCTATGACAACCGACTGTTTCTTTTATTTTCAAATCGAATTCACTCAAATATATTATAATGCAACTTCAAAAAATTAAATATATTGCTTAAATATCCTCTAATACACTAAATAACCTAGGTAAATTCCCGTACTAACGTGCAGTTCGTGTATTTCTATCAGGGCTGTGCCGATTTAAATGAATTGATTTAGATCATGTTTTAATTTAAAATCAACGGTGATTTGGACTGAGATATTTTAATCATCGATATAATAATCGATTAGTATATCGATATTTTATCGATGTAATAATCGTTTTTTTCCACTACTGATTGACGAGTAAGCGCATTGATTTTTATTATGCTGAATATGAATGTTTCCATTTATAAATATAACACGTTTCTTGTTACTGATCATCTCTGAATTCTGTCATTTATCAGTTGTGTGGGAGTATTCGAAAAGAGACAGTCAATCTATTTGTAAGACTGTTACAAGTCAATTGAGCAACAAACGCACACACATATAAACATGCACTCAAATCAGTAATCAAAACGAGTGACTTGTTAATTCCTGGTATACGAACTGATTGTTTTATATTGATGTGCCAATCTTTATTCTAAACAATTATTTAATATTTCATAACATCTAACCCCCTTTCTGATCACATCTACCGTTTTTTTACTTTGTAATTACTAATTTACAATTTATATATTTCCGTTTAAAAAACATGATACAAACAAATAAAATCTTTCTGTTCATCGGTGTACAATAATCCAATATATCGAGATATTTTAATAATATACTAGTTCGATAATGATTTCTTGATAATTCCCATCACTACTCTTCACCATAAATATCAGTTTATCCGTTTTAAAATAGTTTTTTCAAGATCGTCAATTGGAACAATAGCCTCAAATAAATCAGAATTATTCCCATTATTTAAATTAAATTAAATTTATTGTAACTGATTACTCAATAAATACGAACTGCCGTTCAAAATGCTTTCTGAAAATATACCTGGTCAGCCTCTTCATCCTTCTTATAATTTATGGGCACGACCCATGTAAACAACCCTGACGAACCACTGAAACACCCCCAATAACACGCATAAATTGCGGTTTCTTTTCTTCCATTATTTCTCTCCAGCTTGAAGAGGGTGTCTCTCTTAACAAAATTTACATTTGGAGGGACCGACCAGTCCCTGGTTATACCCACCTAGAAATGCAATCTCTCCACGAGAAACGACCCATAAAGGGCGATCCATCACGAAAAGGAGTTTTACGACGCACACTTATAAAACCTCCATTGAAAAAATTGGGTTATATCATTCCCATTCACATAAAGACGATAAATAAGTTATTTTTATATCACCGAAACTCGAAAGATTTTACGTTTTTCAGTTTTTATATCATCAATATAATATAGAAATATAGTTCATTCGTTTACAAGTTAAAGTTTTCTTTTCGTTAATTTAATCTGCAGTGTAATTTATAGTAGAATGATGGATACTTTAATTGCAAAATAAGTGCCAATAAGAAGATTTAGAGTAAAAGTGCAAAGGTTCAAATTATTAAACAAAGAAAGCAGAGATTAAAAAACGGTCATGTTATCTATAATATATTTATTCCCGCATATTACCATTTTATTTAATTCTAAAGAGGTAGTAAAATACAATATAATGGACATTTTTATAATTGGAGCTAGTTTTTAGAAGCCACCCGGCGCATTAACCATAAATTAGCCGTCGGGTGTGCGCCCGACATGTTTTCAGATGTGGGGATGATGTAAAGGTATATTAATGTAATTGTGTGAATACGTTATCAAATAATTGCGAAATTTCCGTCAGTACATTTTATGATAAACGTTTAATATATTTTCTGTAATTTAATTGAAAGGAAAGGAGGCTTGAATTATTAAGCTACTTATATCTATTCGTTAATTATTTATTTATGTACAGTTAGAATTATATTGATTCAACGCAGAGTGCTTTTATAATTATATTAAAATTGTTAAATACATAAAATTAACAAAACTCAAACATATTTATAACTCAAGCAGTAATTTGTAATTGAAACATCAAGGATTTGCACTTTAGTTAAATTATATATTTCTACGTAGTAACAGCCTAAAAAAATCTCTTTATTATATGGTTTTATTTTATTTCATTTGAATAGATTAAATATTTTAACAAATTTAAATTTAATTTAACCAATACTAATTTTTATCGACGATACTTCGCCCGATGAAAACATCCTGCTAAAGTGTTGTGCCAGTACAGTGTGTAAAATTTTAATATGTATACATTGCGGCGCAGCCTACCACAAAAGTTGCACTAAGAAGCACGGCCTGAAAACCCTGGATGGCACTCGTTTAATCTGCAATGACTGCACATCAATTTGTCAGGTTAATTTCAACAAGGAAAACAAACATCTAAAACGGCAAGTAGAACTTTTAAACAAAATTGTACTAGAAATGGAAGACAAAAATAACGTCTTAAAAGAAAACGCAACTTTATTAAAACAACAGACAGCTCAATTAAAACAGAAAGATCTCATAAACATTCATGTAAGTACACTCTTACGTTATTTCGTCCTTTCACAATGCCATTCACGCAGGATCAGCTACTTGACCTAAAAACCATAATAAAAGAGGCAGTCATTGAAATTTTTAAAGAAGATGTATTACTATCAAATATCATCGAAAAAGTAATTGTGAAGGCCAACACCGAGCTGGAGGGCAAATTAAACGCACGCATATCATCTTTAGAAAATGATAACTATTTACTAAAAAAGCAAATCGATCAATTCGAACAAACGGAACGCAATAAGAATATACGCATTTTGGGATTAAAGGAACAACCAAATGAAAATTTAAATGCTGAACTTCAAGAGTTATTCTCGACAAAACTACACATGCCTGAAGATATAAACATACAACATTGCTATCGTATTGGCGGAAAGGGTGTGGAAAATCGCGCGATTCTCGCTAATGTCTTTTCGAGTGAGTCGGCAAATAACATCTTAAAACAACGTTATCGTCTCAAAAGCTCAGGAATCGTTATAACTAATGATCTGATACCAACAAGATATAACTTACTAAAATCTGCTCGAGAAAAACTGGGAGGTAACAATGCGTGGTCATGGAATGGGAAAATTTTTATATCTCGTCCAGGAGGAAACGGAAAAGACTCAAGCAAGATTATTACCAACGCGAATGAATTAAATCAGCATTTGAAGAACGGACTCTAATAATATTTCCATTTCCGAAACTTCATGCATGCGTAATTATCAATTTAAATCATAGTGAAATTATTATTTTTTTCTCTTTCAATACATTTTTTCATGCATGCATTCATATTTTACAAACATTGATATGGTGTTTCGTATGTTTATTGTCCTACTAAATTTGATTTATCTTTTATTTACTTTCAATAAGTATCTAGGAAGCGGGCACTTGCATGTTATGCACATAGCGTTTTTTAAGTTGTTTATTATTATAATTAAAATTTATATACCGGGTGACCCAGCGATCTGTAAAAGCCCCATAACTTATTTGCTATTTGAGATATCGACTTCTAGTTTTCTTGAACTGGTACCCACACTCATTCCACATATTTTAAAAATATATATGTTTTTGTACAGGGTGTCCAAGTACACATAACAGAACAAAGTTATGTTTTTTTAAATGGAACACCCTAATGTTATACTTTATCTTCAACCCTCTTGAGAAGCTGATAAAAATAGTATAAGATACCATGGGTCTATTATGGACGGTTGGTTAGTTATGGGCAAATTTGTAGCAAAAACAAGGAATCATTGAAAAAATTGCAGAAGCGCTCCTGGCAAAGATAGCGTCATTTTTTATACACTAAAAAATTTTCTTTCTTTCTTTGTAGAGCGGAACATTTTTAATCGATATTGGTCACTTGATATGGGATATTTTCCCATAATTTTCCGTTTTTCTGCTAGAGGGGTGCGAAAAATAAAGTGTAGTGCAATTTATTAATAAAAAAATGTAAAAAAAACGCTAAAATGCATATACAGCCACGATTATCCGAAAAGTTGAAAGACTATCGATCGGAAATGTTTCGCTCTACAACTTTGGTCTCTTATAGTTTTTCCAGAAAATGCATAGTTTTGGCTGAAAATCTATAAATCATCAGAAGGTAACAAAAGAAATATGTTTTTATTGATAAATCTCAAGGATTCTTAATATTTTGTTATACAAACTGTATATCATTGGAAAGCTTATCAAAAATGCCATAGATTGGTGCCAACGTATATAGGGTATTCTATTTGAAAAGAATAGTTATCCATTGTTTTGCGTATGTTGACACCCTGTATAGGAGTATGAACAAAAAAGGTCTAAAGCCGATGTGTATTATTCTTCATGATGTGGAAAATTTTCTAGTTTATAAAAAATGATGCAATCTTTGCTGGGAACGCTTCTGCAATGTTTTCAATGTGTACATGTTTTTGCTACAAATTTGCCCTTAACTAACCAACCGTCCATAATAGACCCATAGTATATTATACTATTTTGATCAGCTTTTTAAGAGGATTAAAAATAAAGTATAAAATATGGGGTGTTCCATTTAAAAAAAACATAACTTTGATCTGTTACTTATACTGGGACACCCTGTACAAAAACATATATATTTTTAAACTATGTAGAATAGGTGTAGGTACCAGTTTATGAAAACTAGAAGTCGATATCTCAAATAGCAAATAAGTTACGGGGCTTTTACAGAACCCTGGGTCACCCGGTATGAATAGTATCAGTTTTTGTCACCTTAATGTTCGCTCTCTTAGTTGTATTTTTTTTTCTTTTTTCTTATCCTTAGATTTTGACTTCATTGCTGTAACAGAAACATGGCTTACTACTTACTTTGATAATACTCGATTTGAAATTGACGGATACAGTTTCTTGCGTAAGATAGGGGCGGTGGTCGCGGTAGTGGCGTCGGCATATATATCAGAAACAACTTACACTTTATACCTATAGTGAACGCAAACATGACTTGCCTTGAGCAGATGTGGATTAAGTGTAAGCTCAATAAAGAGACATACTGCATTGGTATGCTATACAGATCCCCTATTACTAATGTTGGCTCATTTTTGGAGACTATGGAGAATGTTGTTAGTTATATATTACCTCAGTGTGATGACCTAATCTGTTTGGGAGATCTAAACATAAATTTGCTTGATATCAATTCAAATTGTACT
Source organism: Ocypus olens (assembly GCA_910593695.2). NCBI lineage: Eukaryota > Metazoa > Arthropoda > Insecta > Coleoptera > Staphylinidae > Ocypus > Ocypus olens. The sequence goes on from OU343056.1 coordinate 23,510,821, forward strand.
TTTTTTGAGTTTTTAAACACTTATGGACTAGAACAAATCATCGAACATCCAACTCGAGTTACTGCTCGCTCTATGTCAGTGATTGATTGTATTATCTTGTCAAACAAAAGTAAATGTATCGAGTCGGGTGTAATTAAAATCCATGATATTGCTGACCACGACTTTATTTATTGTAAACTTGCATTTAATAGTACTCGCAGAGTTGAATTTGTTACCTACCGTAAACTTATTCATATTGATAATCTAGCATTTAAGGAGGATTTATGTCCCTTGCCGTTTGACAATGTTTTATATTTCAAATGCATTGATGATAAAATTAGCTGCTTGAACAGTTGTTTGTTTGAATTATTTGATCACCATGGTCCAGTAACAACCTCCAGAATAACAAAGAAGCGTGCTCCTTGGATGACAACCACACTTAAGGAAATGAAATTGCGTGACTGTAGTTACAAACAATTTAAAATTACGAAACTTCCAGCAGATTTTCTTTTTTTTAAACACATGCGAAACACAGTAAATTCTGCAATAACGCGCGAGAAAAAAGCCTACTTTGAACACATTATAAAGAGCTACAGTAAACATATTTGGAAATGTTTCAAAACAAATGATATTATCTCAACAAAAAGAACAATCATACCAAATAATCTAGGAGATGTCAATGCATATAATAATTACTTTATAAGTTCTATCAAAAGTAGTTCCAATGACAACTTGACTCAATTCTACAACACGAATATTCATCCTAATGTGAACAATATGTTAGTATTAAAACTAGTAACAGTTGATGACATACGCAAAATTATATCTCAATTGAAATTAAATGCTGAAGGCTCTGATGGTATAACTATTTCAATGATCAAACTCTGTTGTCCTCATATTATCCCATATATTACACATATTGTTAATTGCTGCCTGGAACAATCAATATTTCCAGATATATGGAAACTAGGTACTATAACACCCATTCCAAAAATAGAAAGTCCAGAAAGCTTCAAAGACCTTAGGCCTATTTGTATTCTACCAACTATCTCTAAAATATTAGAACGTGTCTTAAAAGATCAGATAGTAGAATATCTCGAGGAAAATCGACTTCTGCCTCCTACACAGTCGGCTTTTAGACCCAAATACAGTTGCACCACAACTTTGTTAAATATTACTGATGCCATTATTTTGGCAACTGACAAAGGATATGTTACTTCTATGATATTACTTGATTATAGTAAAGTTTTCGACACCATAAACCATGACATCTTGCTGTCCAAGCTCCATTACATAGGATTCCAAACTGAAACTATATCTCTAATTGCAAGTTTTCTTAAAGGAAGAACCCATATGGTACGGATTGATAATATAACATCAAATATAGTTAACGTCGGTGCTGGTGTTCCTCAAGGCTCTATTTTAGGTCCAATTTTATTTTGTATATATACCTCCTTTTTAACCGATGTACTAGAACACTGTTCGGCTAATCTGTATGCGGACGACACACAGTTGTTATATTCCTTTAAAATTCAAGATATTGACACAGCCTGTAATATTATCAATTCCGATATATCTAAACTTGTGGAGACATCACGTTCTCATTCTTTATTAATAAATGGCTCAAAATCCTCGGTCATGCTGTTTGGACCGCAACATCTTATCGGTGCTGCCAAAACGCAATTACAAATAAAAATAGATGATGAAATCCTGCCAGTCGTTGATTCTGCACGTAATTTAGGCCTTATCATTGATAATAAACTACGTTTTAAATTGCATATTAACAAATGTATTTCTCGGGCTTACATCAATCTAAAAATGGTATATTCTAATAGGGGATTATTAACGTTTGAAACCAAACGCCTTCTATGTGAAACCTTAGTATTAAGTCATTTTAACTTCGCTGGTGTGGTGTATAATGCCTGTGTTGATTGCGTTACTAAAAACCGAATACAAAAGATACAAAACTCTTGCATTAGACTAATTTTTGGTATACGAAAATATGACCACATTTCTGGGAAGCTTAACCAGTTAAATTGGTTAAACATGTCTGATCGCCGAGTTTTACATTGTTGTGTTCTCTATAATAATATTGTTCAATCGCGCACCCCTCCTTATCTTTACAATAGGATCACATTTCGTTCGGATGTTCATAATATTAATGTGAGGTTTCGTGGAACTATTTCTCCGCCAAAACATCATACCTCATTTTTTGAAAGGTCTTTTACTTTTAACATTTACAAGCTCTATAACAAAGTTCCCTCACACTTAAAAACACTTTCCGTTTTAGGGTTTAAGGTTGCAATGTCTAGGATCCTGTTAAGGCATGAGTTTTGAAGTTTCTACTGTTATTGTACAAGCTTAATGATTTATATTTTCCTTTCCTATTTATTTTACTTATATATCTTTCATATATGAATTTTGAATATATTTTCTTTTTTATGTTAATTTTTAATTATTACTCTGCACTATTTAATGTATTTATGTAACTTCAATAACAGGTTAAGTGGAAGAGCAGTAACGGTTGTTTACAACCAACTGAACTTCGCCTGTTCTCACAAAAATATTATTTTGTACTATTAACTTTTTTTCTTTAATAAAGACAGTTTATTATTATTATTATTATTAATATTCCAACTGTTGGCGACATCTATCTTTCGGTAGATAAATCTACTCCCTCCGAATCCAATAAAATCACGCAGATTCCGACAACGTTGGCAGCGCAAATAAGTTCGCAGAAATCTGGAAATTATAGAATCCCTTCGCATTCAAACAGTGAAATAGAAACACAGCAAAAAAACATACATCAACACAAACATCAATTAACCAACATGAAAATGATGGAAAATGATACCAAGCAAATCAAACCGAAGAAACCTGAAGATAAAACCAAAAAAATTTCAGATAAAAAGACTTATACAAATGAATTAGAAAAAGCCCAAGACCCCAAGAGTCAATCATGCAAGAAATTATCCACCTAGATGTACCAAAAACCGACGATAGGACGGGATGGAAAACTGTGGAAAAACGAAAACTAAAGCAAAGAATTGATCACAGAATCCAGGGAACAAGTGAAAATACATCGTTTCAGGGAACACCTAGATATGGATACCTACATCTCTACAAGGCAGCATCGATACTACTACATACTACAACAAACAAACTAGTAGACTATCTAAAAACCAAAAATCTTACAAACATAAAATGCGAAGAGATAACTTTAAGACGTCCTCTGGAATACAAGTCGTTCAAGCTAACTTTCCCCATATAAAATCTAGAAGAGCTACGGACCCCAAGCACGTGGCCAAAAGGAATATATGTGGAGCGTTTTTTTTCATCGAATCGGTGAGAAGGGGCCCAGAACATAAAGCCAACCTTATGCAGAGACAATCCCGAGCATTATGGTTCAAATTTCATAAGTATTATTCATGTTAATGTTAGATCAATTAGTAATAAGGTTATGAATATTGAATGTATGCTGTAAGAACATCCAAAATGTCAAATCCTAGGAATAAGCGAGCATTGGCATACCTCGGACTGCCTCAAAATAACTAAAATTCAAGGTTTCAAACTCGCAACGTACTTTTCGCGCGCCCAAAACAGAAGTCCAAACCTTTTGGTTATGGGAGTGTTGCTATATACATCGCAAACCCCTCCCAGTCTAAAGTAAGAAAGGATATAAATAATTTTTGAATGCGCCGCGATTGAATGTACTTTAAGTAACAAACAGTACACTGTTGTAATTGTGTATAGAGCGCCAAATTCTGACATTGAATGTTTCTTTAAACAACTAGACATATTATTAAGTAGGCTTTTAAACAGTAATTTCTTTATTATAGGGGATTTTAATATAGACACATCGAGCGAAAATGCAAACAGTATAAGGTTCCTAAATATACTAAACTCATATAATGTAAAAAGAACTAAAGACAAATTCACTCGAATAACAAACAGATCCCACTCGACCATAGATAACATTTTAACTAACATATCAGATGAATATTGTACTAATGTGTTTGACCCCATATCTCTGATAATTTAGCTCAAATAATCCACTTACCCAGTAAGTGTATAATCCCTAAACCCAAATATAAGTGGATTAGAATATACAAGGAGAAAAACTTTGAAATGTTTAATGAGATGTTACGCAGGATAAACTTCTCATCGTTCTTAAATAACTCAGATGCTAACATCGCATGAGATACATTTATTGGATTTATATCAGAAGCTTTTAAAATATGTTTTCCCAAACAGAAAATAATAGTAAATCAAAATCGTTTTTCCATGCACTTCACCAGAAATCAAAAAAAAATATTTCTTTCAATCCTGGCCACCATCTCTAGAAATAATCCGGAATTCAGAAATACGTTTAACAAACAAAACAATGAATACAATAAACTTTTACAAGACCACAGGAAAAATATAATAAGCCGTAAGATACTAGAAACAGACAAAACAAAAGTAAGTAAAGTAACCTGGGAAATTATCAACGATCTTACAGGAAATAACACTTCAAAAAATAATATTCTACCGGAGGGTAGCCCTAATAACGCCGCGGAAGAATTTAATGACTTTTTCATAAACTCGGTAAAAAACATCGTCGACAACATGCCATATCACCAAGCTTTATCAAATATTAAAATTAATCCTAAATCCATATTCTTGAAACCGGCTACGGAAATGGAAGTCTTAAACATAGTAAACGACCTAAAGAATAAAAACACCGCGGGAAAAGATGAGATAAGCACAAAAGTCATTAAAGCTTGTATAAATGAAATACTAACACCTTTAACGTACATAGTGAACCTTACAATGACAACGAGAGTATTCCCAGATGCTTTAAAGTATTCTATGGTAAGGCCAATATACAAAAAGAGTGACGTCCGTGAATTGAGCAAATACAGGCCCATAATTATACTAAATGCCTTCTCGAAAATCTTTGAAAAAATAATTTCGGAACGCATAAATGAATTCTTAGAAAGATATAGGATTTTAAACGATAAACAGCACGATTTTAGAAGGAAAAAAAGTATAAACAGAGCCATATTTAATTTTCTAACAGAAGTTGTAACACATCTGGAAAACAAGGACATCCCTTTAGCGGTGTACATTGACTTAACAAAGGCTTTCGATAGCTTGGACCACAAAATTCTCCTAGAAAAATTATACCAATACGGAATTAGAGGAACCTGTCATGACCTCATAAAGTCACCTATCAAACAAGTACCAAATAGTAGAAATTGAAAATAATACATCGTCTCCAAAACAAATAGTCACTGGTGTCCCACAAGGAAGCATAATCGGCCCTTTGTTGTTCATTGTATATATAAATGATCTTTTTGATTCTATAGATTCAAACGACTGTCTACTTGAAAGCTACGCAGACGATACAACTAAACTAACAAAGGGTCCAACGCTGGAAAGCAGCTTGGAAAGGGCCAATACAACCTGGAACAAACTTGAAACGTGGTTTGAGCAAAATAAGTTCCTTCTAAACCACAATAAAACCCAAGCCATGTTTTTCACGACTACAAAGTCCACAGTAAACACTCCCGATGAAATAATCTTAAATAATAACCAAGTGCGAGACAGACATAAACTTCTAGGAGTTATATTAGATTCACAGTTGGTATTTAAAGATCACATAATATTCCTAGAAAACAAGCTAAATACTGTCAACTACAAGTCAGAACTCTGAGTAAAATTGTAAATATAAATATCCTAACGACGGTATATCATTTAAATTTCGAATCAATCTTTCGTTTTGGAATTATGTTATTTGGCGATTGCTCGTCAGTCGATAGACTTTTTATCAGCCAAAAACAGGTCATAAGAATTATATGCAAACTAAAGTACAGAGACTCCTGTAGAGGACATTTTAAAAGACAAAAGATCTTAACAGTAACTGCCTTATATATATATATATATATATATATATATATATATACGAAACTCTATGTTCAATATTAAAAACAGAGATATGTTTAACAAATATAAACGCAGTCACCAGTACTATACAAGAAACCTCAGAGATTACGCATTACCCATACACCGACTAAATGTGAGTGAAAAAGGATCATCATACACTGCAATGAAGCTCTTCAATAACTTATCTCTAGAGATTAAAAAAATAAATTATGTTAAGGCACTTAAGT